>JBBPDA010149834.1:0-19857 GCA_037974385.1 Arnoldichthys spilopterus | reverse complement strand
AGTATTTGTTTTAAGAAGTGCGTAGGTAGGGGGTCTAGGATGCAAGTTGATGAATTTGAGGAAGAAATTAGTGAGATGAGTTATTCTTCTTGAAGTGGAGAAAAACACTCTAATCGTTGATCTGATATAACTGAATTTTCTGAAGAGGCACTAAAGGGCTTTTTTTTGTAAATCAGGAGACTCTTTCCATGCTATTTTGAAAACTGTTACACCCCTACTGACTCTAGAATAGACATGAACGCTGTTCTCAGAGGGTCATCGAGGTTGTCGAGGTGAATATTAAAGTCTCCGATAATTCAAGCTTTATCTGACGAGACAGCTAAGTTTGTCATGTCTTCACACTTAACATTTCCTCCAGTTGTTGCTTGTTAAATGTAACCTTCAGTGTATGTATCATAGCTTTCCCCAACTGGTCATAGCTTGACCAAATCTGTTTTCACTTTGGGTCTGGTGTCCACTCTCTGGCATGCTTATCTACACCCACATTAGTTTACTGGTCAGTCTGCATGCCTGAGCGCCACTGCCCTGTATGCAGCAGATGAGTTTGTACTGCTGTCTTCAAAAAGCAGATTGACCAAATATGTATTTCTTAAGTAAAAATGCACTGGTTAAAGCATGCAACTAAGCCTTAGGGACATTTAAATGTATATTAGTATAATTGCTTCATTTGCTGACTAACCTTGCAGTCAACGCAATCAAATTAGATTTGAAATGTACTACCCGTGCTATTTAAATTACTTAGTTTTACCACATGTGTATCATTGTGTGTCAGCGACTGCGTAACAGCTTCTTTTATGCTGTAGGTATACATTAAATTCTTCTTTAGCAGATGCCAAACTAAATACAATGACATAGTTACCTACTATTGACTAATATTTTAACCTGCATTCCGCTTGGTCAGATTCTGAAAAGGGCTGTGACCACAAGTCTACATCAAATCTGGAACCTTTCAGTCACCAGCAAAAAATAACTAAAGAAACTGGGTTAATCAGAAACAAACAGAATACAATTTAGCAAAATATTCAAGCTGTGAAGACTGGGAAAAAGTGGCGTTCCGGTCAACCAGGCAAGTTAAGTAGATATTGAATTATGGGAGTTCCATGTTTTTAGTGAAATTTTCTTGCAACTGTTGAAACATATATTTTACCCAGTGTTCAGGCCTTCTATGCTTTTCTTCTTTTTTATCTGGAAGTTTGTCCATAATAAAAAGCAATAGCTCAAGGTTGTGCACACTCACAAAGAACGTCATCTATATGATGATGATATATATCTTAGTCATGTTCACCGACCTTGTTTCTAAAGACCTACCTTCTTGCAGGGTCAGTTCCCAAAAAAACCTGCCACATCTGCTCCAATTAATTAACTTCTTCAGAATGCCTTGATTGTGTTGGAAGCTATTGATGCAAAATTTTAATTAAATGTGTTGCATAAATCACCATCACATTAAGTATATCATTATATAATTACATTTTAATATTAGAAAATGTAAAAAGGGAGATACAGCCTGTATGGTGACCACACTGCTTCTGCTGCCATGGTTTCAGTGTATTTGTGTAAATTCACTGAAACTCTTATTCATTTAGCTAGAGTCAAGCCATATCTTGCCAGGCTTTTGCATAGTTTGGCACATGCCAGGCCTTGAGGGTGCATGTGAATATTTATATTGCTTCATTTCTTACGTCTCTTCAACTTGAATAGGTTGCCTTGTTGTTATATGGCGGCACTGCCGGGGCCTGCCCAGACCACGTCTCCACAGTTTTATCTTCTTTATAGTGAAAGATCCTACCACAGCAGTGCCTGGTGAGATTTACCTTCATTTGGTTTGGGCTTCAGGGTGGTAGAGGTTTCTTGGGGCGTGTATGCGTGTGGTTCAGTATTTCCTCACCACAGTGTTAAGGACAACTTCTGCCTCACCCTGCCTGGCATGCTGAGTATTGCTAAAGGCAGGAAGGAAATGAGAGTTTGAACTTGGTGACATCAAGCAGAAAATAGTGTAAACATTGCCAATGAGCCATAGCACAGCTAGCTAGCATTCAGGGTTTGCTACATGATGTTCTTTAGACTGTCTATAGAGCATTTTAAGATGTTTATGGGGCTCTGGATTGTGACTGTTCAGGTTTCTGACGATGAGTTCACCCTTGAGTCACAGAGAGGTGGTAGTGGATGGCAGTAGGTAGATTTCCTCAGCACATGTGGAGGCTTGAATCAGCTAGCTAACCTGCCACTCATTAAGCACACAGACAGGTTGTATTGTGACCTCATACTGATGTCATCTGTCTACAAGTCTGAACAGCCACTGATTGGATGAGTGGGAGCATTGTGATGGAATGTTCAGTGTAAGATGGAAGTTCTGCCTTCTTTGGTATTTGCATTTGCGCGTTTGGCAGATGCTCTTATCCAGTGACTCACAATTTACATTATGGTCAATGTAGTGTTCGATGTTTTTCACAAGGCCCCACACACGCGCACACACACACAAACACATATTCATGCACACTTGTTTTTGTTTTTCAGTCTCAGAATGTGAAGTCATATAGTCCTATGCAAAAATTAACACCCCTGTCCAGTCACATTTTGATGATTTTCTGAAATCTGAATTTCCTTTTTTTAACTTTTTTTTTATTACTGTTCAGGAGGATGGTACACATTGTAAAGCAACAGTGAACATGCATGTTATACTATATACACCATCTCCTTTTTTAACCCTCTCCAACCTCCCCAAACAAATATATAAAGGGAGAAGGAAAAAAAATAATCTTGGACAACAAACGTGTACAATAGTTAAAATTATATAGATACAATAAATAAATAAATAAATAAATAAATAAATAAAATTAGAGGAATAACTGGTTAGAAAAATGTATACAGAAGACCCAGCTGAATCTTGATCCAGCATCTGTATGTACTAATAAGTGATATTGCTAAGTGTTAATGTTGGGCTAGATTTAGTCCAAAGGGAGGGCATTAAGGTCATCCAAGTATCTTAAAACTGGGTTTCAGACTTCAAAAAATGTTTTAGTTGACCCTCTTATATAATATTTGATTTTCTCAAGGCTAAGGAAATAAACCAAGTCTTTGATTCAGAATGAAGCTTTAGGTAAATCTGTTATTTTCCATTTTAATAGAATTCTTCTCCGAGCCAATATTAAAGCAAAAGTTCGAACAAAACTTTCTGAATGTGAATGACATTTGTCTGCAAATTTTAGTGCATGGTTTAATAATCCTTAATATAATGTGTCTTAACTTTTTCACATGTTTTTTCCCAATATGTTAAATTCAGCAGTGAGCCCTAAGTGTGCATTAAAATGTACAGAATTGTGTTCTTCATACATGAGGTAATTTTACTAGGGTTGGCCAACCTATAGACTGTATGTCCCATTTGTATTATGTATGTATAATTACTTCTGTGTAATTAGACTTTCTAACCATAAAGATTACATTTATTAGCCCTTTTCCATTTGAACCAACTTTTAGACAATGCATTTTACAGCGTCAGAATCAACCCCGTTCTGCCCTGATAATATGAGTGCACGTTTGTTTTCACACATTATCACACCAGTAACTAGATCGTGACTTTCCTCTTTTTGTTTTGGACTGTTTGATCGCAAGTTATGTAATATATTTTGCTTTGAATCACACCATTGGAGGAAAATGTTCCAACATAGGCGGGATAAATAAAAGGAGAAAATGATCCGGCTTGTCTGTTTTCCAACACACACTAGGTCCAAATGGATGATCTCACAGTGTTTATTATGGACTTGAGCAGGGTTTTAACTCTACACAAACAAGACCCTGAGATCGCAGCAAGCTGCTCTGTCCCAAGGCTTTTTCCCCCTGTTTCCCCCGCTCTGTTTCAGCCGGCGTCAGCCCATGAGTGGAGAGGAAATGGCTGGGTCTTTTAGCAGAATGTGGAATGCTGTAATTAGGCCATGTCAGTAATCATTGTAGAAAACCACTCCACACTGAACTGTCATGGGCTCTTGGGGTAATGGGAGGTAGTTACTGTACAGAGAAAAGGTTTGAATTTATTACTGTCTGACAGTATGGGTTTTCCCAGCTGTCTGAAAGCTTTCTTTGTTACTGCAGGACCAGTATGATTTCAGGTGATTATCCAGTGCTAGCTTTGTCCTATTTAAAAGTTATTTCATACAGCCTGTATATTGTATAATGGTGTATTTAAATTATATACTGAATTTGTTTTCCTTTGTAAGAATTTAGACTTTACTCTCTAATGTCAAAACAAGGTTTTGGTGGAGAAAATTACGTACTTCTCATAATAAACACCCAGTATTTGTTATATTCAACAGAGGAAAATGGTCTGAATATTACAGTTTGTATATTATCTCTGATTTTTTAAATTAAGTTTAATTAAAGAGAAGTACAAACTTTTATGCAAAAATCAAAAACTGTAAAAGCTTCAATTGTTGTAAACAGTAATAACTATGCAAAACTGTAAACAACCTTTAAATCTCAGGTTTTTTCTTCTTTTCTCTATCCATCACAGAATCTCCTCGCTTGTCAACCGACTCCTCTTTGAGCAGTCATGACCCCACGTTGGTGGAGTACTGCTCGCTTTTGGGCGTTGAGCACTCAGAGGATGAGCGGCCAGTGAGTACCGTGTCCACTGTGTCGTCTGGTTCCTCTGGAGAAGGCCAGAGTAGCCCTTTCAGGGGCCTCACCATAGCCCCATCCCAGCCCTTCCCACCCGTGGGCCCTGATATTGACCTGGAGCTCAGTCCTCCTGACGAACGAGAGGAGCCTTCAGCTCTGCTGAAGCTGGGTAGGAGGAGGCCAAGGCAAGACTCCTCTGAGGGCCAGTGTGACAACACATCCAGCGCTGACGCCAGAATACCACCACAAAATCCAGACACACCTTCGCCTGTCGCTGCTGTAGCCATGGCGCCAAATCCTCAACTCACCTATGTGGACCGTGTGGTCATGGAGATTATTGAGACCGAAAGGATGTATGTTCGGGATCTGTGCAGTATTGTGGAGGTGAGTCAAAGTGTTTCCTTCAGGCATTAACATATTTTTCTCAATAGCACTCCTTCTTACTGATGCACTTGTTTTAACACAGAGTCCCTATCCAGGTTCATATTTATCTGTGAGTTCATACTGCTCTAGACTGGCTTTCAATATAAATACATACAGCAAATCCCACAGATGCTTGATAGGATTAATAAGGTCATGTTCCTACAGTTTTTTACACTGTGCACACTACACTGTGACCGTGTGCATTAATCTCGTGGTAACATACATGCACCTAGCACATTATGCTAACTTAGGTTGTATATGGTACTGGAGTCTATCCCAGCTTTCATAGGGAAGAGCTGGTGATCTTTTCTTTTCTTTCTTTCTTTCTTTCTTTCTTTTTTCTTTTCTTTTCCTTCTTTTCTTTTCTTTTCTTTTTTTCTTTTCTTTCTTTCCTCCAATGTTAAATTTTTTTGGTTTCATCTGCTGAGTCAGTATCACTCACAGTGTGAATGACAGTTTTTTGTTTTTTACACCAGTGGCTGCGGTGCAACTTCAGTGTGAATCATAATTAGGACTTTCACACCAAGGAATGGTGCAGGAGCCCTCAGTCGGTTGTCTGATGTATGGAGATCAATGCTCTTTTTCAAATTTGGTGTAATTTTTTCTACTTTGAAATGGAGAGAAACTTGTGTGGTACATTTAATAGCAGTCGCATTATGAATAAAAGCAGTCCTGCTCTGTTCTTGTTTTGATCATTAGCCAAAATGATTTAGAAGCTGATTGAGCTGAAAAAACTGTGTAGGTAAGAGATGTTGTATATGCAAATGTGATTTGTCAGCGCTTTCGTGAACCAACATGTGAAAACCCATGGAACAGAAAAGTGCTGAGTAGCACTTTTGGAACTAGATTTTCTGGGTTTTGGTGCACTTCTGAATCCACTTAAGGATATATTGGTCTTTTGCAGTGCTCAGCTTGAAAAATAATAGTGAAATACTAAGTTAACAGTAATCTGGGTCTATAGACATACATTCCACTACATTATAAAAATGTATTCTTTACTGGCATCTTAGTGACCTCTCCTAAGATAATATTGGGGCTTTGGAGGTGTTGAACCAGCAAGTCGTCCTGCTGCATAAGAGTCATTCTGGGGCTCAACATGGATACTAAGAAACTTCTTAAAGCCTGTCTTGTGCCCAGTTCTGTCTATTACAACCACACACAAAAAAAACGCCTTTTCTAACCGCAGCCTACAAAAAGCTTGCCACTTGTAGACACAACCCATAGTTGTTTGCTCACGACATAACAATTTTAATCCTACCCACAACAAACAGGAGACAATGAGGTTTCCAAGTTAACCACAGAGTAGCAGTTTATTCGTTCTTTTTTTTATTTATTTTGTCAGTTCATGACAGTTTTCTCATTCAGAACTGTAACATTAGCCTTGATTGACTGCTGTTCTGGTAGGACCTATGCGCTGCTGAATATGAGAATTCTTTAGGGTTTTTGGGTTTCTCCAGGTGTTGCACCCTATGAAGGAATGTGCCTGCACTTCCAAATTTTGCAGCTGCCGTAATTCACGACGTTTCCCACCCTGCGACCTTGTTTCTTGTTTGGTTTGGTCCTCAGATGGGATGTATAATGACAGACTGTATTGAAGTCCTGCTTGTACTAAGTCTAGACTGTATTATCCACTTGTCAGGTGTTCAGCTCCCACTTCACAGGTGCACATCTGCAGCTCTCTGTGTCTGGGCCTCCAGAGCAGCGGTCCTTGGCTCGAGCTCTGACCTCACTGCTGCCAATTCCAACACACCAGTGAAGAAAGAAAAAATAAATAAATAAAGCAATATACCTCTCAAGACTGTGCTTCTAATGTGATTTTAACACAGTTAAGGGTTGTTAGCTTTTAGCTGATATAGAAGTGACTGTAACACAAGTTGCAAAATTGTGTTTGTTAAATGGCTACAAAATACAATATGATGTCCACCAATATGTGATAAATTCATTTGCTGTTAAAAATAAGTTTGTCAAGCAGGATAGTCTGGTTTCCAAGGCTGTCAAGCCATAACACTCAAAGATATAAACTTGCTGTATTAACAGAATTCAGTTGTGAATGTGTGTGCTCACATGTGATGTCCTATCATTTACATAGTGACTCAGATTCTCAGAATCAGATTTTACAACCAGAATTTTATAAACATAAAACGAACTTTATAAAGAGTGAATTTATCAATGATTTATTTATTATAATGTGTATATATAATATTGTATTATTGTAGTAGTTGTTAAATAATAATACAAATAATAATAATAATTATTATTAACATAATATGTGTAGCAGCGGGCATCTCTAAAAAGCACCCAGGGAGCAGTGTAGCAGGATGGTACAAGTGGTCGGGATTTGAACCTGCAAAATTCTGTTCACAAGGGTAAAGTCCTAACCACTAGGCCACCACTGCCCATTGCATATCCGATGAAGACGGTCTTAATGCAGACTGATGGAGAACACAAAGTAAGATGAGTAACTAGCTGGATCAGAGCTTTAACAGTTTAGCTAAAATGGGCGTTTTGGCAAGCGACAGGTCACTGTTGCCTTTTTGTGGTTTCATCCGTGTATTAAAGAGTTTAAGGTATCTGTAAGCTAATTAAAAACTTTGAAACCTTTCATAAACCTGTTGTAAGGACAGTCTTATTGTAAAGTGGGGCCTAAAGACCTTTTGAACAGAGATACTTCAATTAAGGTATCTTTTATTTGAGGATAAATTGCAGTGCGGATGTATAAGCAAGATGGGTAGCTATAAGACATGGCTGGCATTATTTACTTATTTTAGCCTGGTTTTTTTTGTTTTTTATTTAACATTATTGTAGCAACAAATTCCAACATTATTTGAGCTTTATGCTATGTCAGTGATGCATCTAGATTTGGGCTCAAAATGGTCTTGTTCAATGATGAGCATAAAAATGGTTAAACAGTTTAGCAGTTAGCATGATAGTTAATATTCTGGCCATATTAACCCTGGTTATTTGTGTCTCCTCTAAGAGCTCAGCTGCAGTAGACACTGAGTGACAAATAGGGATGCATCAATTGCTGCAGGAATGTTTTGTGCTGTACAAAGTTTTGCTATAAGGTGGAAATAAAAGCACTGCTGAAGAAAAGTGCAATTAAACTGTATTAGCTGACTTAATAAAAACCAGTTTTGCTGGGTTCTATGTTCCTTGGAAGCCTGTTGTTAGTAATCGTTCTGTACAAAAATGGTTTTTACACCCTCTAGGTACCATCCAATCAGATTTTACTTATTTTTTTCTTTACCTTGACAACCCCTGTTACCTAGTGTATCTGTGATGGCATAGAAGAACCATGTTTGGGTCTTTGAACCTTTTTAAAGGATGGTTCTTAAAAGAACAATTTTCTTAAATTGGAAAAGTGGAACTGTTATTTGTGAATCTGTATATTGGTCATAGTTTGTGCTCTGACTAGACTGCTGTGAATCGCCCAAATATGGCACTTTTTGTTCTTCACACTTGAGCAACTTTGATTAACCCCCAATATGACATCATTCAGTTATGTTTCTCTTGGTCTCTCTCTCTCTCTTGTTCCCTCTGTCTCTGTCTGTCCTTTTTTCCTCCCTCTTCATCATGACATGAAAATCATATGCAAATAACATCAGGTGCACAAGAGGACACTATTATATAATACTAGACTTGTTTTGCCTTTGCTATGAATGACATGGCTTGACGCTAAACATGTGATAAGTTCACCTAAACATTTACAAGATATTTACATTTATATTATTTCACAGTGAGACTAAACCACTGTGTTTGTGTTGCAGTATAATGTTGTGTTATGTCCGTATCATGCAGCCACAATAATAGTATTGCAAAGAACAATGTTGTAATAGTGATTAGCAAAAATGTG
The DNA here is from genome assembly GCA_037974385.1 of Arnoldichthys spilopterus. Classification (NCBI taxonomy): domain Eukaryota; kingdom Metazoa; phylum Chordata; class Actinopteri; order Characiformes; family Lepidarchidae; genus Arnoldichthys; species Arnoldichthys spilopterus. The sequence continues at coordinate 10,970 of JBBPDA010149834.1, read as the reverse complement.
TAGTTGCTGCTTGAGCGTACACGGCAGTACTGTATTACTGCATTAGGTCAAAAGAGAGAATTAGTGTTCAAAAATTCTGAAAAATGGTCAGATTTCATCTTTATTTATAGTGGTCTGGTCTGCTTCTAATTCTATTTGCACAGTAGGCTTTGGATGTGTGGTCTAGGTTGATCATGCCTTTTGGAGCACTTGCTCATGAGTGGAATTCCCCAGAAAAGGAAGAAGGAGCGAGTGTACTGAGAGGTACACCCAATTGAAAGTTTATTTTTATTATCTTTTTTTAAACGTTTTTTTTTATTTAATGTTTAAACAAGCAAACATTTTACCCTCTTTGATACATTGCGTAAAGGTAATTCTACTTCAACAAATAAGACACAAAATTGATTTTGTAGTTATTTTTAAAATTTAAATAATTAAAAAAGTATATGTCATATGGAAAAAATAAGTACACATTTACATTTATCACATCTTCAAATCAGACTTTCTTAAACTGGATATTCCACTGTAAGGAAAAATTCTTTACAACTGATGTAGATTTCAAACAATTGCCAATTTGTCTACGACCGGCTGCCCAGCAAGTTCAGCTCGAGAGCAGGTCATTTGATGTAAAAAAGTCTTAAAGAACCCCAGACTTTGTTTAACTTGCAGCTTTTGGTGTGAAAGTACATATATCTACAAGAAAGAGATGATCTGACAAACTTGAAAAAAATTGACTCGCATGGAAGGCATGTTAGGAACAGTTATTAGAGCAAGAGTACAGTTTTCTAAGAACATACAGGCAAAGACCAGGCCATTTCTCAGGAACATATTGTTGTTTGGCTGCAATACCAATACACGTTGTGGCATATGCAAAATACAGCGTTTATCAGGTGGTGAACCCCATACCAGCTGTGAAACATGGTGGTGGAAATGTTATGATTTGGGGTTGCTTCATCATATCAAAAAGCACTTAATAATGAGAGGCAATCTGTTCAAAAGTTGAAGTTGAACCAGAACTGGACCTTTCAACAGAATAATGATCCTAAGCACACTAGCAATTCCAGCAATAAATAGCTCAAAAAGAAGTTTTTTGTATCCCTATTGAAATGTGTGTTATTTCAAAAGGACAGTATATGCCCACAAAAACCTTTAAGCATCTCACACATGAGGAATTTTACGTGGAATAGTGGTAGAAAAAAACAGCAAGCTGATCTCAGAAACAGGTGGACAATAAAGCAATATGCCTAGAATGTATTATTTCTGCTATAGAGTGCAATTCTAACCTTTGAGACCAGACTGCCTTCTCTACAGACGAATATAAAATTTTTTGATATTTTTGTTGAATGAATGATTGAAAGTGCTTCTTTTGGTTTTGTTCCAGTTAATTTCCTCTATACTCTGTAGGCACTGTATTAAATGAGGGTGAGATATTTGCTTGTTTCAATATGTTTAAAAACACATTTCATGTCCTACGCTAATTTTTAAAAGTTTGTGTTTGGGTGTGAGGGGAAAAATTACACCACACTGTCTGCAGTAAACTATGTTTGCTAGAGTTTATAGGAAAAATATGTACATACTGACACAGAGAAGACAAAGTCTCTGGGCATCTGATCTATAAGAAAATGCAACTTCCTTATACTGCTTTCACAGTTACACTGTCACTCAGAATTGATCCCTAAGTGATTAGCTGTTAATTTCCATGATACATATATCTTATTCTCTTGCTGGTAAAGTAAAAAATGGAGTATGATTTGATACTTCCATTGTCTCTTTTTTTGGGTGGGGGGGGGGATACAGCATTTTTTAATGAATGCTTTTAAAGCCTGATTGTTGTTTTTTTTTTTTTTTTTTTCTAGTATGTGTCTTGTAGGTTTGTTGTTGTTCCATTAAGTCCATTTTGTATTTTTTCAACCAGATGAGGATGGGTTCCCCCTTCTGAGTCTTGGTTTCTCCTGAGGTTTCTTCCTACAGCTTAGGGAATTTTTCCTTGCCTCTATTGCCTTTGGCTTGCTCTTTAGGGGCTGTAAAGCTGCTTTGTGACAATGTTGTCAAAAGTGCTATAGAAATAAACTTGACTTAACTTTTTTAGCCTTTTTAAAAGCACTAATTACTGAAAATGAATTTTCTCCATTCATCCTCAAAATAATTGGCAGATTCCAGGGTTGCATAATGGGAATGTGCATATTTTTGCTCCCAGTGTTAAACTGGCAGTTAGCCTGTGTATTATGTTTATTTGTTGATGGTAATGTGAACTGGTAGGTGCCATGATACTGTATTTGAATGTGCAATGTTTAAGATCAAATAATTTCATGTATGTTTACCTTGGCCAATAGAAAGTACTGGAAATGTGCTGTTTCATGTGTTCATTGATCCCACACAGTGTGATTTACTAATTTTACTAATATACTTGACCAGGTCGACCTTAATGTTCTAACACTTTACTTTTTCATGATGCTGAAAAGAAGCCAAGCAGACTCTGAAATGAGCATTAACATACTAAGATGGGTAAATTGCACCAGAAAGCTTTACCATAAATTCTAGCAGTGAAATAACTGATGATTTGATATGGCAGGATTCATATGTACCCTCTTACATGTTATGTTTTTGTTCACGTTTTTGGTGGAGGGGAAAAGGAATATGCCATTAAACAGAACTAGGGCTTCCAAAAATGTGCATCTTTTGCATGTGTAACAAATCTACAGGAAAGTTTCCTTTATCATGGAATATTACTGCCCTCTGTTGACATGCTCTAGACATTGCACCTCCTGCCTTACTGTGTTTAATGGAGACAAATGTGGGATGTGCTTTTTAAAGTCCATTTATACTAGCTCTTATCTACAGTTTTTGTTTTACAGGACTACCTGGCTTACATCATAGATGCCAGCGACTTGCCGATTAAACCTGAACAGGTTTGTTCTTTGTTTGGGAATATTGAAGTCATCTATGAATTCAACAGGTAAGTTATCAGCCTTATATTCCATATGAAAGTTGGAAAATTCCAGACTTGCTGTAATCCATGTCAAGGAAAGCAGTCCATGTAGTGCTTCAGTAAGCCTGACCATTCCGCAGTGATTGGCTGACTTAAAGATAAGACATATCATGAAGCTGTGCCGTAATTGGGTTGGACTTGGCAATCTGTAACACAAATGCTGGTTTTAGTTACAGATATTGTTTGTGTGTGTGTGTGGGATGGGGTTATACAAACTAGACTGTGGCTGTTAATTTGTTTTGGTCAGCAGGCTGTTGACATGAGGCATCAGGTTTTATTCTGGCACATGTTGCCAAAGTGGCCTTTTACAGCCCTCTATGTTTGAACAGTTGCTCTTCATCAACACGTTAGATTGTGTTAAAGCTGACAGGAAGCCACATGGCAGGACACAAGTAGTGTTGATTGTTTTGTTTTTTCCTCTTTGTGGTCCCCATGATATTGCATATGTAAACATTTGAAAATCTACAGTGCAGCTTTATAGACTTAAGTTAACATTTTAACGTTTAAAGTTAAAGATTTTTAAACCACATTTGTAGCATACTGTCCTAAGTTTCGTTATTTAGTTTTACATAAAGTCATGTGTATTTTTGTTTGCTTTTGTAAGAGAAAATAAGTTGACACTTCTATAGGTAAATTAAATATGTCAATTTCTGTTTAGTAGTTGAGTTTTTTTTATGCAGAAAACCCTCAAACATGTTGCAGCTGCAGGAATTTTGCATTGAGTATTCAAAAATTTTAGAAAGACAACTGTTTTTTGCAAAGGTGATTAATACACAAATGCCTTTCACATTGGCTAAGTGCACTAGTACCCTTAAACAGTTAAACATAAGAGGAGCTGTACACGTGTATGGGGTCAATAGAACTACATGTCTTAAGAAATTCATTACTGAACCCATTCAGACCAGGGGATTTGCCAATTGTTGCTGAAGTTTTTTTCATTTGTGATCTCTCCGTTCAGATGTTTGTGGTCAGCTCTGCTTAAGGGAGGACGTTTAAACTGTTCATAAGATCCTGCATCATCTAGTCTCAGATGTGTGTAAGACCTCATGGTAATCTACACATCTCTTATTTGTATCGTTTTGTGATGTAAGCAGTTTGCCTGACTCTTCTAATGGGACCATTCTCTAATGTGACCATTCAATTTGAGTAGCTTGTCCCCAAATTCAAAATATCTTTGTTTTAAAAACCTATAACATTTTAATAGTTTTGTCTGAGGTTAGTTCGTTGAGTTTATATTCCAGTGCCATAATTCCTTGAACCTTTTCTGAAATACATCTTTGATTATCCTTGTTTAAATGCTTGATATGCTGTAACCTTATAAATGGGCCTCAAATGTTCCTCATAAATTGTTAAATGAAACATCTGGGGTGTCATTTTCTTCCCTGATACCAAGAAATGTGTGTCTTTAAATATGTACGGAATTTCCTATCAGAAAGGATGTAAGGGTTCATCTTCCATACTCAACAGGGCTCACAGGATAATAGTGCTGTTGGTCAGAAATAATAGCACTGTGATATTTACCATTGTGTGTGAGGTATCAGTCTGCTGTCAGTGAAGAAATAATCTAGTGTAGACACTGCACCAGGGATTGATGTGAGTTTTTTTTATAAACGAGGGGTTCAGTGAGCATCAGACTCATGTTTGTAATAAATGCTTTCAGCACCTTGCAAGCAGAGACCTGAGCCTTTTTTACTAGAGGACTGGTCAATGTATTGATCTTAAACAAAATTAAAGTCACCTCCAATTATTAGATTTGTATTAGATATGTTTGGAATTTGACCTAGGGGTCACTTTAAAGAACAGAGGGTTTGTCATGATTAGACCCATAGTCCCTGATCACCTGAACAGTTCTGTCAAAGGAAAGGAGGGGTGTTACATCAGTCCCATCCATTTTGAACAGAGTTTAATGGGGTTTTTTTTAGAACTATTGTCTGCCTACTGAGTTTTTACAGTCTTTTTAACTCTGCCTCCCTTTACCGGATCTTTGATTCCTCTAATATTCCAAAAAGCAAAAAACTGAAGCTCTATTCTGAATTAGTTTTTCTCATGTTCAAACAAGCATGAGTTCAACCAAGACAAGTAAAGGCTTAAATGATCATCCCCTATGCCACCACAAATCCACAAACACTATAATATTATGAATAAGCTACAGCATGACCACCTTAACATATAACCGCTAACAAATCACAGTATAGATGAAGTGGAAGTTTTAGAAACAAAGCCTAGTTGTGCAGCAGTTTTGAAATTTGTGACATTTGCAGGACTGATTTAATTTGTTTACATCAAACTTGTTTTTTTTTTTTTTTTCTTTTTCATTTTCGTGGGCCTCTGATTGGGCGTTAAAAACCAATCCCATGCTGTTTAATGTCACCTGAAGCTTTGTTGGGTAGAAAAATCCAAACCAAACACCAGGCTTTTCTCAAAGCATGGATCTGGCATAGGCAAAAGGTGCTTTTTGCTTCACCAGCAGTAGTAGCGCTGTTGTTGCGCTCTCAGAATGATATTTTTCTAATGGTTAATAATTTGTCCCAAAATCTCTGGCTGTGTGATTTCTGTTTCTTAACTCAGCAAATTCTAAGTCCACTGGAGCACAAAGATGCTTTACAGTCAATTTTATATCTGTAAACATGTCAGGATTTGTTCAACCTTCTTCTTTCTGTTTTAGACTTTAGGCTTGTGATTTTAGCCTTAGTTTTCTCTCTTAACATCTATATTTTGGTTCTCAGTGTATTTACCACTTCTAAGATCTATTCATCGATCTTGATGCAAATTTCTGACTTGCTGGACTTCTGAACATAGTGATGCAGGGTGAATAAAACTATTTTAGCCTGGGCTTTGTGTATATCTTGCTTCTGGTGTACTAAATTGTTCACTCCCATGGCTGCAACATTGCCTGTTCATTCTTTTCCATCAGTCTTTAAATTTCTCATTTAATTGGCATTTTACATTTCCCTACTGACTCTCAGCTAAGCTCCAATCATTGGTCTACTAAATCTGTGCTGTATCCGTTTATTTACTGAAGTCTCCCAGAGTTACCAGGGCTTGCATCCTATCTGTACAGTAATCTGCATTGCCCCATTCATAGCTTTTTGCATGGTCTCAAATCTTTTTGATCAAAGTATTTGTTAATAATAGTTACAGTGTACAGTCATGAGAAGTTAAAAAGCAAACACAAGAACAACTACACTTAAGTAATATCTCAATCAATTCTACCAGGATCCATATTCTCAACAAAGATTAAGAAAGGCTCCCATCTGGTCAAGAATCTCTTAGTACTCCCCATACATACCATAACAAATTCCACATAACATTCCACATAACATAATATCCCTAATTCAGTTATCATATGTTGGAGGTAAAGAATCTTTTTACTTGTGTAGAATAAGTCTTCTGGCTAGAAGTAGACAAAACGCTATCATGTCCCCTTGAATAGTTGGCATCATCAGGAGTGACTCTAAATATTGCAATAGTTCGGGACAGAGTAATGAACTGACCAGAAACTTTGGAGAAGATTTTTGATAACTATCGGCATATCCAGAACATATGAAGTAGTGTTGCTGGAAATTGTTTGCATGGATCACATATAGGGTCCATGTCTCTACTAAACCTAGCTAGTCATTCTTAGACTAAAAAAAAGTCAGTGCACAACTTTAAACTGTAAAACAGTGTATCTGGGACAAACTGATGAGGAATCAGTCACAGAATTAATCACTTTTGCACTGCCTCATCTGTTGTTTTTTGTGTTTATTTTAGCAAAATTAATTGCTTTAATGCATTGGGCAGTGGTGGCCTAGTGGTTAGGACACTGCCTTTGGGACCTGAAGGTCACAGGTTCGAGTCCTGGCCCGGGTACTACTGAGGTACCCTTGAGCAAGGTACCATCCCACTACACTGCTCCCCGGGGGCTGTTGGTAGCTGCCCACTGCTTCACGTGTGCACATGTGATGGGTTAAATGCAGAGGTCACATTTCATTGTGGTGCTTGAGTGTGTTCACAATGAGTCACTTTCACTTCACTTTCACTTCACTACTTTACAAAAAGTGTCTGCTTGGTAGAGAATGTGTACTTTTTTTCACTAAGGAAAAAAATCATTTGACTGGGCCACCCAAAGTTTTACACACAATGGTATGATCATATTACAACAGATAATTCCCTCGTACTTGGAAAAAAAACAAAGAAGCTGACTGAAACCAAACTAATAATAGAAACCAAAAGACAGCTGTTTAAGCACCTGCCAGATGGCCTCTACAGTGTTTTCTGTGTCAGTAAGTTTCTTTTTAATAAGTATAGAAAAACTATTGTCTATGGCAACTGAATGTCAAGTCAAGTTTATTTCTATAGTGCTTTTTACAACTGACGTTGTCACAAAGCAGCTTTACAGAAACCGGGTCTGAGCCCCCAAAAAACAAGCCAAAGGTGACAGAGGCTGGGAAAAACTCCCTAGTTGTAGGAAGAAACACTGGATAGCAATAACAAACGAGAAAAGAAGAGGGGAAAAAAGGAATAAATAAAATAAATATATATTATAATAATTCTTAGTATAAATGGGCGGCATCAGTTCTTTGTGACGACTTTCGATCAGTTATTTGGCGGATAGGGCTGTTCATATGGGGTCCTCAGCAGGAGTGAGTGGGTTAAAAGCTGCATAAACTTCAACCAGTAATAGGGCATCAGGGTGGGTCAGGCTGGTCCAGATATGCTTGCTGAATGTATGCTTTGAATGCAGTAAGAGATTAGAGATAAGGCTGAAATAAATGTGTATATGTTTTTTTTAATGTTACGTTGTCTATTGATTTTACACTTGTTTATTTTCAGCTGCCTTGTGATATTTTAATGGCCTTATATTATTAAAGCAAAGAACTTTTTTGATTTTGCCCAATGACAGCTTGATACCAGTGTAACATCATCAGGTTTCCCTCCCTCTAGTGTCTGTCTAGACAGGGCAGTGTGAGGGGGATTTAGTGAGCATGAATCTAAGAATACAAACTGCACCCTGAGAGTGACTCTGAGAACACACATAGCATGCTAAAAATACACTTTAGCCCAGAGACATCCTCTCTCTGACTGACAGCTATCATTTAGTTAAAGCTCCAGGGAAGCCCAGTTAGTGGCATGTGAGAGAGTGCCATTTCAAGGCAATAATCCGCACATCAATATAATATTAGTCCTTATTACCACCTTAAAGTCAACGTGATGTGGGTTGCCAACTGCAGCAGCTCTCCCTGTGACAAATGCATCAAGGCGCACAAGAATACAAATGAAATGTTCTACAGATTTTGCAACAAGAGCTCAAAGTGAGGAGCTGTGTCAGACGCCTGATTGCTGTTTGGTATGTTGGTGTATCAAGCTCATTTTAATGATCTTATGATGCACAGCTAATTGGCTCCTCAGGATAATTTTGCAGCGTCTGAGCTCCCACTGCAGATTTGTTTTGGAGAAATGGAGGGATAATTCTAGCCTTTGCTTGGCTCAAGTTCAGTGGCAGTCTGGAGTTTTTATTCCAGTTAATTTTAGAGGATGAATGAAGAGATGTTATATGTTATAATTCTGAAAATTCTTCTCTTTAAGGAATTCTGGTGCATGGCCATGATTGGTATTTATATAGGTTGTTTTTTAGAAGTCAGATCATGACCTAAATGATATAAACTGGGATCAGCTACTGTAACCCCAAAACAATTTAAGTCCTTCTGGACTTTTCTGGAGTTTTCTTTTCTTCATTGTTGCTATCTGGTGTTGACCAGAGGAGGATGGGTCCCCCTTCTGAGCACTGGTTCCTTCCAAGGTTTCATCCTACAGCTTAGGGAGTTTTTACTTCCTCCTTAGGGGCTCGGACCCAGATTCTGTAAAGCTGCTGTGAGACCACGTCAGTTGTAAAAAGCACTGTAGAAATAAAATTGACTTCACTTGACTAGCTTTTCTATAAAGTGAACGGACTGGAGAATTACAATGAAACCACTCCAAGAGGATGTTGAGGAACCAGCCACTTCTATAGTATAGCTAGAACACTATAAAGTGCACTTTGTCTTTTTTTTTCTCTAATTATGCTTCTTTTGTACAAGTGCCAGAAACTGACGTTTTCCCAACATGCAGCAGTGAGGCACAATTTTAGTAGGTAACAAGCTATCAGATGTCTGCAGTGTGGAATTATGTGGTCAAAAGATCCAGTGTTTCATGTAACTAAAATGGTTTAAAGTTATTTAAAACAATTGCAAACTGGCAAAAGTGTATGGTGTGAGTGTGAGGCTTTTTATTTGTTTATTTATCGTGGTTATTTATAGGTGGCCTAGTGGTTAGGGCATTGCGCTAGGGACCTGAAGGTTGCTGGTTCAAGTCCCAGCTCGGGCACTACTGAGGTACCCTTGAGCAAGGTTGGAAGTCGCTTTAGATAAAAGCATCGGCCAAATTAATAAATGTAAATGTATTTATTTGTGCATCCATCAATCTGTCCATCCATCCAACCATCCATACATGATATGCCCTTCGAATCATATACAAAATGTGTACACTATTCTCAGAATTGGTTTAAATAACAAAACATCGCAGCCTAATGTACTTTAGACAACACTAATTGCAAAACAACCCTGATCAGATGGAAGGGAAAAACTCTGGATCAAGGCCATCCCTAAAGCTGTCTGTTTTTTGTTTGTTTTTTTCAGAACAATGGCATCATCTATATCAGTGATCTCAGTGAAAGGTCATAGTTAGACAAATGTATAGTATGCTACATCTTTATAGTTAGAAATTATAATAGTTTTTTGGTGTTTAAACTTTCAACAAAGTGATCTTTTTTAGCTTTTGATCCTCCTACATGCTGAGACTGTTAGTTGTAGGTGAAGGAAATGAAATGTGCCATGTATGTCTGCGTGTGTGCTTTCTGACACTGTGCTTTGGAGGATGTGAATTTAAATTTGCTGACTTGTATTGATTGTGTGACCTTTACTGATTGAGTAAAAGCTTGGTCTATGAGAGAGATGAAAATCTGGTTCTCATGAAATGAAGAACTGGCATAAGAGTCAGAACCTCTACTGTAAAGAATAGATCAATCCAATATGCATGATTTTTCTTACTTCATTAGCCAAGAGGTTCACTGGGTGCACAGAGTGAAAGATAGCATGGATGTTCTGTTAAGTAATCCGTACATGCATATCTGTCTGAATTGTTGCAAACATGTTATTGTGGCATTTAAACTTTTTTTAATACATCTCTCTCAGAATGTAAGCTTTCCTCTCCAAAATAGTAGCCTTTCAAGAGAAGGTAACAGAGCAGAAAAGATAATGGAATAAGATTTTATTCCATGCAGTTTCTTGTTATTAATTCTGTTGGTCTGGCTTTAAGAAAAAATTTCACACAATGTGAAATGCTACTGGTGTTTTGCGAATTATGTATAAAAATGCTACAGATCAAAACCTCCATTAAAGTGTAACTGTTAGAGGTGTAGAAACTTTTAATATAATGCTATGAGCCCTTTTTCACATTTCCTGGTTTGGCACATTAGAAGTTATTATAGTGTGGAAGACATTACAGCAGTGTTGTTTTGGGAGGTAAGGAATCCCATATTTTAACAAGGAATCCTCTCATTATTATTATATTACGTTTAATTTATTTATTTATACATTTGCTTATGATTTTCCTGCATCAGCACGAGGATACAGTTCTAGTGTTACCTAGAAAGGTCGAGTAACTTTAACTGTAAGTTTATACACTATACAGAGTGCAGTGTGTAATATTCCAGTCAGATTTGTTGCATGTGCAAAAATTGCTTACACACTCCTAAACACCACACATACAACCCATAAAGTCCAAACAATTCAATGGCTTATCTGTCTAATTTTAGCTAACTGAGGTAACAGCGTCACTATATAATCTCTTGTTCACAGCTTTTTACTTTCTTTAAATTTACACACGTGGACAAAATTGTTGGTACTCTTCAGTCAATGAAAGAAAAACTCACAATGGTCACAGAAATAACTTTAATCTGACAAAAGTAATAATAAATAAAAAT
>JBBPDA010149791.1:0-17085 GCA_037974385.1 Arnoldichthys spilopterus | reverse complement strand
CCATGTCAGAAAGGAATTTTCTGAGTCAAATTCATGATTTATAAACTCACTGATGTTAGACTTAAAGTGTAAAGGCAAAAACAGACTCATTTTGCAACACTTCATTTTCATCCATTTACAGGGCTAAAAAGCCTTTTCGGAGTGTCTCTGAGTCCTAAAAAGTGTTTTCAGTAATGTTTTGACACTTTCTCCAAAGTTCATATAATGAACTTTATTGTCTTCAATCCATGTCAGAAAGGAATTTTCTGAGTCAAATTCATGATTTATAAACTCACTGATGTTAGACTTAAAGTGTAAAGGCAGAAACAGACTCATTCTGCAACACTTCATTTTAGGCCATTTAAAGCACTAAAACAGCCTTTTCTGAGTGTCTCTGAGTCCAAACAGTAATGTTTTGACACTTTCTCCAAAGTTTATATTTTGCACATTATTCTCTTCAAACCATGTCAGAAAGGTATTTTCTATGTCAAATTCATGATTTGTGGACTCCCTGATGTTAGACTTGAAGTCTAAAGGCAGAAACAGACTCATTCTGGAAGACTTCATTTTATGCCATTTACAGGGCTAAAACAGCCTTTTCTGAATGTCTCTAAGTCCCAAACAGTTATGTTACGACAATTTCTCCAAAGTTCATATTTTGCACTTTATTGTCTTCAAACCATGTTAAAAGGTCTGTTCTGAGTGACATTAATGATATATGAATGTCCTGATGTTAGATTTGATGTCTCAAAGATGGAAAAGACTCATTCTGCAACACTTCATTTTAGACCGCTTTACAGGGTTAAAACAGCCTTTTCTGAGTGTGTCTGAGTCCCAAACGGTAATGTTTTGACACTTTCTCCAAAGTTCATATTTTGTACATTATTGTCTTCAAACCATGACAGAAAGGTATTTTCTGAGTCAAATTCATGATTGGTGAACTCATTGATATTAGACTTGAAGTCTAAAAGCAGAAACCGACTCATTCTGCAACACTTAATTTTAAGACATTTAAAGAGCTAAAACAGCCTTTTCTGAGTGTCTCTGAATCCCAAACAGTTATGTTTTGACAATTTCTCCAAAGTTCATATTTTGCACTTTATTCTCTTCAAACCATGTCAAAAAAGTCTTTTCTGAGTCAAATTAATGATATATGAACTTCCTGATGTTAGATTTGAAGTCTGAAAGAAGTAAAACACTCATTCTGCATCAGTTCATTTTAGGCCGTTTTACAGGGTTAAAACAGTCTTTTTTATTGGTGTCTCTGAGGCCCAAACAGTTATGTTTTGACAATTTCTCCAAAGTTCATATTTCGCACTTATTCTCTTCAAACCATATCAAAAAGGTCTTTTCTGAGTCAAATTAATGATATATGAACTTCATGGTGTTAGATTTGAAGACTGAAAGAAGGAAAAGACTCATTCTGCAATTCTTCATTTTAGGCCATTTTACAGTGCTAAATCAGCCTTTTCGGAGTGCCTCTGAGTCCCAAACAGTGTTTTCAGTAATGTATTGACACTTTCTCCAAAGTTCATATTTTGCACATTATTATCTTCAAACCATGTCAGAAAGGTATTTTCTGAGTCAAATTCGTGATTTGTGAACTCACTGATGTTAGACTTGAAGTCTAAAGGCAGAAACAGACTCATTCTGCAACAATTCACTTTAGGCTTTTTAAAGGGTTAAAACAGCCTATTCTGAGTGTCTCTGAGTCCAAGTTATGTTTTGACACTTTCTCCAAAGTTCATATTTTGCACTTTGTTCATTTCAAACCATGTCAAAAAGGTCTTTTCTGAGTCAAATTAATGATATATGAACTTCCTGATGTTAGATTTGAAGTCTAAAAGAAGGAAAAGACTCATTTTGCAACACTCCATTTTAGGCCATTTTACAGGGCTAAAACAGCCTTTTTCAGAGTGTCTCTGAGTCCCAAACAGTGTTTTCAGTAATGTTTTGACAGTTTCTTCAAAGTTCATATTTTGCTCTTTATTCTCTTCAAACCATGTCAGAAAGGTGTTTTCTGTGTCAAATGAATGATTTATGAACTTCCTGATGTTAGATTTGAAGTCTGAAAGAAGGAAAAGACTCATTCTGTAACACTTTTTTTAGGCCATTTTACAGGGCTAAAACAGCCTTTTCGGAGTGTCTCTGAGTCCGAAACAGTGTTTTCAGTAACGTTTTGACACTTTCTCCAAAGTTCATATTTTGCTCTTTGTTCTCTTCAAACCATGTCAGAAAGGTGTTTTCTGTGTCAAATGAATGAATTATGAATTCCCTGATGTTAGATTTGAAATCTGAAAGAAAGAACTGATTCATTCTGCAACACTTTATTTTAGGCCATTTTACAGGGCTAAAACAGCCTTTTCTGAGTGTCTCTGAGTCCCAAACAGTGTTTTCAGTGATGTTTTGACACCTTCTCCAAAGTTCATATTTTGCACTTTATTCTCTTCAAACCGTTTCAGAAAGGTGTTCTATGAGTCAAATTCATGATTTATGAACTCACTGATGTTAGAGTTGAAGTCTGAAATCACAAAGAGACTCATTCTGCAACACTTTACTTTCTCCAAAGTTTATATAATGCACTTTATTCTCTTCAAACTGTTTCAGAAAGGTGTTTTTTGAGTCAAATTAATGATGTATGAACTCCCTGATGTTAGATTTGAAGACTGAAAGAAGAAACAGACTCATTCTGCAACACTTCATTTTAGCCATTTACAGCACTAAAACAGCCTTTTCTGAGTGTTTCTGAGTCCCAAACTGTAATGTTTTGACACTTTCTCCAAAGATCATATTTTGCACTTTATTCTCTTCAATCCATGTCCAAAATGTGTTTTCTGAGTCGAATTAATGATTTATGAACTCCCTGAATTTAGATTTGAAGTCTGAAAGATGGAACAGACTCATTCTGCAACACTTCATTTATGCCATTTTACAGCGCTAAAAAAGCCTTTTCGGAGTGTCTCTGAGTCCCAAACAGTGTTTTCAGTAATGTTTTGACACTTTCTCCAAAGTTCATACTTTGCACTTTATTCTCTTCAAACCATGTGTTTTCAGTAATATTTTGACACTTTCTCCAAAGTTCACATTTTGCACTTTATTCTCTTCAAACCATGTCAGACAGGTGGTTTCTGGGTCAAATTAATGATGTATGAACTCCCTGATGTTAGACTTGAAGACTAAAGCAGAAATAGACTCATTCTGCAACACTTCATTTTTGGACATTTACAGGGCTAAAACAGCCTTTTCTGACTGTCTCTGAGTCCCCAACAGTGTTTTAAGTAATGTTTCGACACTTTCTCCAAATTTCATATTTTGCACTTTATTCTCTTCAAACCATGTCAGAAAGGTGTTTTCTGAGTCAAATTAACGAATTATGAACTCCCTAATGTAACATTTGAAGTCTGGAAGCACTTACAGACTCAATCTGCAAAACTTCATTTCAGGCCATTTATAGGGCTAAAACATCCTTTTTCAGAGTGTTCCTGAGCCCCAAAACAGTGGTTTAAGTCATGTTTTTATAGATTTTCCAAAGTTTATATTTTGAACTTTTTTCTCTTCAAACCATGTCAGAAAGGTGTTGTCTGAGTCAAATTGATGATTTACGTACTCTCTAATGTTAGATTTGATGTCTGAAAGCACTTACAGACTTATTCTGCAAAACTTCATTTTAGTCCATTTACAGGGCTAAAACAGCCTTTTCAGAGTGTCTCTGAGCCCCAGTCAGTTATTTTAAGTAATGTTGTGATACATTTTCCAAAGTTTATATTTTGAACTTTTTTTCTCTTCAGACCATGTCAAAAAAGTGTTTTTTGTTCATATGTGAAATTGTTTATATTATGAACTTTTTTCTCCTCAGACTGTGTTAGAAAGGTTAGAAATTTCTAATGTTAGACTTGATGTCTGAAAACACTAACAAACTCATTCTGCAAAACATGCCTAAAACAGTCTTTTCAGAGTATTCCTGAGCCCAAAACAGTATTTTAAGTAATGTTTTGAAACATTTTCCAAAGTTCATAATTTGAACTTGTTTCTCTGCAGACCATGTCAGAAAGGTCATATTGAGGATTAATGAACTCTCTACTCCTAGACTTGAAGTCTGAAAGCACTAAGAAAGACTTTCTGCATAACGTTTAGGCTATTTACAGAGCTAAAACAGCCTTTTCAAAGTGTCTCTAAGCCTCAAACAGTGTGTCAATTACATGATAAATAGGCCTGACCTTTTTAAACTTTATTATTTTAAATCAAGTGTTTTGTGCTGTAATTGTTATTAGTATATATTTTCAATTGTTGCATTCATTTTTTTGACATTTGCAATACTATGAGTATTTTTTTAATACAATGAAAATGATAAGACGTTTATAATCATTTTTTTCTAAATGAGTAGTCATAGGACGTGAATTCTCATGATGGAATGATCTCTCGGGAATCCGTTTCCACATGGCCTACATTCTTTGAGACAAAGCGAGAACTTTAGCCTTGTCCAGAGCAGACTTGTTCTCCGGTTCAAGTTAGCATGGTAACACAGCGGGGACCCATTTAAACCACGTTGATGGAACGGAACTCCCACTTCATTAGTGAGACTTTTCGAAGTAAGCCCGTTTTTCGTGGAATACCCCCCAGACCACACACACACACACACACACACACACACACAGAGAAGAGAGAGAGCCAGGGAAAAGAAGGCTGCATTTCAAGCCTATGAAATGAGTCAGGCCAGTCGTGGCGCTGTGATGCATTTTATCTTCGCATGCAGCCGTTGAAAGATACAGGCGCGGAATTTATACACAGTCTATGGCTTTATAGTGTTAGGGAAACCAGTGATGTCAAACAAATTTAAGGGAGGCGAACACACCGTGCCTCCTCTTTAGAAACACATGTATGTGTGTATGTGTTTGTTTTCAGATGCGTAACTCTGGAACCTTTTGCATGTGTTAGTTCAATGTACGGCTAAATAAAACCGTTAAAATACGCATCCGCCACGGTTACGAAGCTCATAAACTCCAGCACACTAGGTGGCAGTAAGAGACGAGTGAACGGCATACGAGACGTTAAATGAGCGCAGAAGAAGAACAACGGCAACAAGAAAGGCGGCCAGTTAGATACGAATTTTAGATGCATGTGTAGCAGCGGAACCAAAAATGTAGGTAAGTACTTGTCTCTAATTTGAAGACATTGAAGACTGCATTTGCCTCAAATCTTAGTAAGTGGCTACGTACATTTATTACGTTATTAACGACATCTGAAACACAACACAATGTGGTAACACAACTACTTACCACGCTATTAAACGTCAGTCTGGAAAGAGAAACCTTTTGCTTTTTAGAGATATACGATAGAGGGCTGCATATTTTGCCTATGAGACATTTAAGAATTTTGCGATCTTATGTTTACTTCAGATGTAGCTAGTAAGCAGCGTAATAACGTAAATAATGTAAAATGTAAAAACATTCTCTCAGCACCAGATGTTCGGCCCCTTGTTAATGACCAGGAAAGCGTGAAAGTTGCAGTTCCCAGGTCGTCATTAACGATGTTAGTTGTTCCACCGTCAGCTGCCGGCCGTACGGATTAGTTAGGGACAAGGGATTTTGATGCAGATTTAACGGACTTTAATGTTACCTTAAAAGTAATCTTGGACGTTGTTATTGCATGCAGTAGTGGAGTCATAGTGAGCATAAACTATTTGACAGCACCTCTTTTCAGTTTACAAACTCACAAAACTAAAGGACCGATCCAAATGAGAATTTGAACTGAAAAACGATTCTACATGAAGAACTTCAAATTACCTTACAGTAAAAAAATGCAATATAACAAAAAAGATGAATGTTAGAATGTAATTTTAATTGTTTCAATAGGCAGGTACAGCACTTCGAATAAAGCATTTGAACTCTAATTATTCTTCAGTGACAAGTTGTATGTTTTAGTATTATATTTGTAGTTATTTTCATTATAAACCAAATTTTCTACTTTAAAATAATCAGTGGATTATATAAGTAGCATTTAGCTTTTGCCCCTCTGAATTAATTATTAATTGGGGGTTGAAATGCTTATTGGAACAATCTGTTAACCTTTATTCAAACAAAATACAATGCTTGCTTCTCTTAAAAGGCCTCATTTGTTCATAAGCATACAAAATTCCTCTGGACACTTGAGTTTGCTCCAATATATTGGGATGGCTCATCAACTGTTACTTAAACACCACAATATGTAAAGATATACGTTTTCTGGTGTTTTTTTTTATTAATCATACAACATGTTGAATTCAAATGGGGAATTCAGCTTCCTCCATCCTGATGTACTGTGTTTTCCATGCTACTGCACTGAAGAAAGGTCTGTCACACGTAGACCTAGATTTAATTGTCATGTTAAACCACTTTTTTAATGTTTTTATATATTTATTTAAAGTTTTTACATGCTCATTATATTTATTTGGTACTTATCAAAGCATCACATTACATTAATATTTTGTTAGAGAGAGTGCAAGGGATTTGCTACACAGTGTTGCAATTATATTTTTTATTCCATAGTGCAAACATTTGCAAATATGCTATAGCCAAGCCATAACATAAAATGGTCTCCTTAGTCCCTGGTCCAGATATGGCTCACAGACTTTAAATGACCTATATTTTCTATTTGTCCAAGTATAGCCCACATACTGTAAAACTGATAGACGGAGTGTTGGCTGACTGTCTTTTTAGTCCCTGGTTCAGATATGGCCCACAGTCTCTAAATGACCTTTTGTTTGTGTTGGCCCCAATATGGCCCTTAGACCGTAAATAAATTGCAAATTGCATGTACTTCTAAAAATAAGAAATCAAAACCATCCATTTAAATGATCATTTTTATTTTATAAACAAGTCAATAATAATAATAATAATAATAATAATAATAATAATTATTTATTTATTTTTTTTAATTATATTTTTTATTTATATAGTGCCTTTCTCAAACCCAAGGTACATGGAAAAATCAATAACAAGGAACACCAACAATACTCAGAAAAAAGACAGGTTTTTAGTTGTGTTTTGGAAGTTGGCATAGAGGAAATTTTGCGAAGGTTTAGGTTTAGTATGACATAACATTATTGCGAAACAATATTGCAACAAAACAAAGAAACATTTTAAAGACTCATTCATGCTTTATGACCAGAACACAGAGACCTAAGAGAAGTTTCTACCCACAGGCCATAAGGCTCTTGAACCAGGACATGCCTCACATTCAGTAGGTCTCACCTGGACTATACATCTCACTCCACCACTACTGCAATCCTGTATAGGCAATTGTTATGCAGACAAAACTCAACAACTGCATTGCACTGCCTTTAAAACTGATCTATCTGCACATTGCCATTACATTCTGCATTCATCTGTAAACTTCTTGTCCTACATATTCATTTTGGTCTGTATATATTGTTAATGGTGTGTATATACTGTAAACAGTTTATTGTTAGGTTTATTGTCTAGTGTTAGTTTTTACAACAGGTGCAGTCTTATCATTGTCCTTTTGCATGTTGTGTGTTGAATTTGTGTGTAATTCTTAGGAAAAAACATTTAGAAGCACTGCCAATAACAAAAAAAACAATCATGAACTGCTTGATCAGCTATTATATTTTAAAATATCTAAAATAAAATAGTAAATAACAACCAGCCTTTTCTGTTAGCTTCTTTTATTTTGTCTTAGCAAGTATAATATAAGCTAAACAATCAAAGTAATTTGAAAACATTTAACATGGTCAAACCAGCTAAGACCAGATACCTGAATGAGCTATGGCAAGGGTAGTCAGCTTTTGATCTGAGTAGCTTAGCCTATAAAATATTACTAAGTGTTCCTTGTTAATAAAAAGCTGCATAACTGCAGCAGTTCAGTATAATGTCCTGTTAACCTGTGCACAGTTATTGTACCCCTGCTGGGAAAACCAACCTCACTAGTATATTTGTAGTATAACTCATACATTCTAAGACCAGTTACCATTGTTTTCATTAGCTGGGTCAAATGCACCATACTCTAACATTGCTAACCAGCTAGCTAGCTATACTGTATGTGTGATTTAACTTAATTTGAAGAATCCAGGCCATGCATGCAGGTACACGGTTTGTGCTGTGTGTTTAGTTTTGAGTCTGGGTGTTTTTTTAAAATCATCTGCAATCAATTTATATTGAGCAAGTGCATATATCACTAGATGGTGTCCAGAAAAAAAGAGCCTTTTTGTGTCATGCTGGCTTCAAATGACAGGTGATATTTGACCTAGACCTTGTGTCTTTTCTGTAGACAGTGGACCTATGGTCGCTTGATATGGCTGAGGAGGGTCGGCCTGTGACCTCCCTGTAGGCAGTGGGGCGACAGTCGCTTGATACAGCTGATGAGGGTCGGCAGGCAGTGAGCCGATGGTCGCTTTTATATAGCTGATGAGGGTCGACCGGTGTTCGTTCGGTAGGCAGTGGAGTGATGGTTTCTTGATATGACCGATGAGGGCTGACCTGTGTCTGTTTCGCAGGCAGTGGGCAGATGGTCGATTGATATGGCTGATGAGGGTCGGCCTGTGTTCGTTTGGGCATTATGTTTTCTTAACAACCCCCTTTACAACTGACGTCCCCTACCTGAAGTGATATGGACAGATCTTTAAAAATTCTTTTGCTTTTTGATATTTTGAGTATATTCCAGACTGATGGACTTATTCTTTAATTTCTTAATTTTTATTCTTTCATTTCTTAAATTTTTTTTTTCTTGAAAGAGGACATTGCCAAGGTGTGAGAATTTTAATATGATCTTCCCTGCCTGCTTCCTGGTTCTAGTAGAGTACAGTTCTTGTAGGGTGGGCAGTAGGGCTTCAGTGATTCTTTCTGCTATGTGATGCAGTCTGCCCCTGTCCTGTTTTGTGGCAGCCTCAAACCAGACAGTTATGGACGCACACAGGACAGATTCACTGACCATAGAATAGAATCGGCACAGCAGTTCTGTTGAAGGAAGTACATCCTCTAATGAGACCTTTTGAGTAGGAGGTTAGTGTTTGCTTACCACTTCAGGTCTTGGGAGATTGTGGTCCCAAGGAACTTGAAAGACTCCATTCATCACTGGGTTCTTTGATATTGTGAAGGGGAGGTGTTGAGCTCCAAGTTGTTCTGGCTGCACCAGAGCACCAGCCGTTCAACCTCTGGACGATATACAGATTCGTCACCATCACGGATGGGTCTGATGACTGTGGTGTCATCTGCAAACTCCAGGAATTGGATAGCTGGGTCCAGTCATTTCTGTACAGACAGTAGAACTATGAGGACAGGACACATTCTTGTGGGGCCCCAAAATTTAGGGTGCCTTGGCTCTGCGTTGGCTTGTCGAAGCTGCCTTAGTCTGGCAGTGAACCAAGGTTTTTGATTGTTGAATGTGTGGCATGTTTTGGCTGGCACAATCACATCTTCACAAAAACTAATGAAGGATGTCACAGTGTCTGTTAGTTCATCCAGATTATTGGTTGCATCCTTAAAAACACTCTTATCTGTGCAGTCAAAACAACAGGTGCTAGTCTTGCAGTTTCTGAATGATTTAATTGGTCCATTTCTTCAGTTTTGACTACAGACTTTAATTTCTGCCCATAGGTTGGAGGAAGATGAACCAAGCAGTGATCAGAGTGCCCCAAACCTGCATTAGGGACAGGACAATAAGCATCTTTAAGCACTGTAAAACAGTGGTCTAGTGTATTATTTTTTTCTAGTGGGACATGTAATGTGCTGTTTGTATTTTGGCAGTTTGTGGTTCAATTTGGCTCTGTTAAAGTCACCCAAGATTATTAACAAAGAGTTTGTGTGTTTTTGTTCCCGGCTGGTGATCTGATCAGCTAGCGTTTGCAGTTCTTGATCCATGTTGAATTTAAAAACCAGACAGTATAAAGGAGGAAAACTCCTGTGGGGAATGAAATGGCTTACAGTTAATGAATAAAGTTCAGACTGCAGAACTTAGAACTTACTTAGCACTGTGACATCTGTACACCAGCGGTCGTTAATGTAAAAGCACATTCTACTGGCCCTCACTTTCCCTGACAGCTCTGTTCAGTAGAAATGGTTGCCTGGCAGATGTAGTGCGCTGTTAGGCATAGAATGGCTGAGCCAGGATTCGACAAAGAAAATGGCAGCAAAACAAGCAAATTCTTTGTTTATTACAACGAGGAGGAGCAGCTTATTCATTTTCTTGGGGAGCGGATATTCGGCAGGTGATTCGAGGGAAGTGCGGTTCTGCATCCTCGCTGGCAAAGATTGACATCCGTGCCGATGTATTTTCTCCACGCTGCTCCACACAGATCTTCTGCTCCTTTAACTAGAATCTTCAAAAACAAGTTTGGAAAAACGTGTGAAAAACACCCAGGAACGATTTCTTCTCTGATGAACGTTATCAGGTTAGAGTTACATAAAACACAGAAAACTGACAAAAACAAAAAAGGGCACTGCTGTACACAGTAATTCCTTGTTTCTGGTGTTTTGCCACCAACACATTGGAGTACTTTTACCTAATCACCAAATCACTCTTCATGCACTACACATTCATGCCACAAGTCTACAACTGGGATATGTTATAGGTGTTTTGACAGGCAGATACATGATTAGGCTCAACCTCATGAAAAATACAGTAATGCTATGCATAGAAACCTATTTTGTCATCATTTAAGCTGACTGATGTTTAAGTGGTTAGGATTCGGCACTCTTACCACCCCGGCCCGGGTTTGATTTCCTGTCAGGGAATGAAACTTTTGTGGTGGCCTAGTGGTTAGGACAATGTCCTTGGGACCTAAAGGTTACCGTCCCGCTATAGTGCTCCCCGGGCACTGTTGATAGCTGCCCTCTGCTCCACATGTGATTGTTAAATGCAGAGGTCATGTTTCGTTCTGGTGCTTAAATGTGCTCATAATTAGTTGCATATCGCAGGTGAAAAAGCCTGACTTGGTGACTCAGATTGGTGGAAAAGGGCAAGAGAGACTGACTGACCAGTCAGCTTGCCTGGCATACTTTGTCTGACATATTTTGTCAAACTCTACCCACATATAATTGAGCAGCAAGCTCAAATTCCCTCCATTTCACTAAGAAATACTTCATGGTTGGGAAGGAAAATACATTAATTTCTGATCCATGTCAACTTTAGCCTTAAGTAAAGTTACAGTTATCTAGTAATTGTGAAAGGATGCAGTCATTTCTCGGGGTTTGCAAATGTTGTATTTCCATTATGTTTATCAGGTGATTTAAACATTTTTTAAGATTACACCAAGGGCGTGGGGGTCACGTGATGCGTTAGGAGAAATGGCTGCCTAGACAAGGTGCTCTGACATGCATTACTGAATTGATCCTTTCATTTCGGGACGAAATCGAGGATATGGAGAACCGCTCTGCTTTCTGGGAATACCGGAGGATAGCGAAGTGGGAGATGTGCCACAGTTTATCACTCGACTACTGAAATGTGCTCTCGGTTGGGATGACTCCACGAAGTTGCCCGAGATCAAGCGAGCGCACAGAGCTCCCATACCACGTCCAAGCTTTGGGCACAGGCCTCGACCAGTTCTGGTGCGGTTCCTGTGGTTGGGCGACAGAGTGATGGTGCAGTGAGCTGCACGCAACAAGAGAGAACTCCGTTGGTAAGGCAAGCAGATCATGATTTTCCCCGATTATTCCAGAGATACACAAGTGAAGCGAGAGAAGTTCAGGAAATGTAAGAAACCTCTTCACGCACACAGTATTAAATTCCCTTTACTGTACCTGGCAACTCTGAGGATTGATGATAAAGGAGGACATTGGCATTTTGGTAACCCGAAGCATGCGATGGATTATATACAAAAACTGACTCTGTTCACTTGAAGTGAACTTTTTCAGGTGTAAATGTAAATGCACTCTTCTAGGATGGAGTGTGGATCGGGCAGAGAGTTGAACATTTTGAGTTGTGGTTTTCCTTTGAGAGGTTGTTTTTTTTTTTTTTGTCTTTGCTATTGACTATCAGATGGTTATGGACATTTGATATGATGATGCAGTCAGGAAACAGGTAGGCGAGCCACTAGGCAGTCTGTGTTCATGGATCGACAGTTCGTCTGTGGTGTGTTTTAAGCGCAGATTTTTGTTTATTGCGCTGGAAAATTTTAACATGAAAGAGAGGGAATTCTGTGTTAATGCTTGAAAATGGTTACATTTATATGGCTTTGTTTTTACTGTTGTCATGATGTGGTTAGTTTGATATAGGTTACCTAGAGTGCATAATGTGTATTTTCCACCTGGAATGGGTCTTGGGCATCCAGTCAAGCGGAAGAAAGTTTTGTCAGTTTTAAAGCCTAACAAGTATGATGTAGTTTTCTTACAGGAAACATATTTATCGGTAGTAGAGTCACAGAAACTATTTAAAGGTTGGATTGGTCATGTGTTCTGCAGTGTGGGTCCTGGTCAGAGGAGGGGGGTTATAACGTTAGTCAGTATATATTTGCAGTTTAAGTGTCTCAAGGTAGTCAAGGATACTAAAGGAAGGTTACTTATAATTTCAGCAGATATACACTCCCAGCCTATAACACTAGCTAATAAATATGCACCAAATGGACATGAACTTGGTTTCTAAAATTCAGAGGCTAAAATTCAGCAGATTGGGAGTCACAATAATTTAATTGGAGATTTTAATTTAGTGATAGATGCAACTTTGGATTGAAGCAGCTCCTTGGGGTGTAGGATCACAAAAGGAGCATTAGCAGTACAGAGTATTTGTGACAACTTGGGCTTGGTGGATGTGTGGAGAGCTTTAAATCCAAAGAAAAGAGATTAAATTTTTCTCTCATCTGCATAAAACTTTAACACATTGTGTAAAAAAGTGTAATATGAATGATTTTACAGAACTAACTAAACTAAAATATGAGCACAAATGTATAGTGTCTATTATACATCAAAGTCCAGCTGTGATGAGGGGACTGTGAAGGGATTTCTGGACAATTTAAATCTTCCAAAATTATCTGATAACCAAAGAGCGCTCTTAACTTACCCATAACCTATGAGGAGATTGCCAAGTTCATTGTAGGATTACCAATTGATCGGGCCCCTGGGCCAGATGGATTTACGGCGGAATTTTTAAAATGCTATTCCATGGAGCTGATTACTCCGTTGCATAGTGTGTATATGGAGTCATTTGACAGAGGAGCTTTGCCTCCTACTCTATCACAGGCACTGATTACGCTAATTTTAAAAAGGGACAAAGATCCATTTGAGTGTAAGAATGATCAGCCAGTTTCGCTCATATCACTGGATGCTAAGATATTATCAAAGGTTCTTGCAAATAGGCTGGACAGGGTTATAACTTCATTAATTCATGAGAACCAGGGTGTTTTTGTCCACAAACTGAGCTCAGCAAATAACATTAGAAGGTTTATTAACTTAATGTGGGCTGCAGGATTCACCGGTTACAGCTATTTCGCTTGATGCAGTAAAAGCTTTTGACTGTGTTAAATGGGGCTTTGGTACAGAATTTACTAAATGGATACTATTATATTATCAGCCAGAAGCAGCAGTCCAAACAAATGGGTACAAGTTTATTAGCTTGAGCAGGGGGACCTCACCACTTAGCCCCTTACTGTTTTGTTTAAGATTGGAGCCATTGGAAGCAGCAATTCAACAGGATGGGAATTTTGAGGGAGTTGTTCATAAAGAGTCTACTCATAAAATAATGTCATATGCTGATGATATTCTGTTGTTTGTCACCCACCCTCTTATATCAATGCCATAATTACTAAATACAATTGATTTATTCTCTACATTTTCTGGGTTTAAAGTGAACTGGGCTAAGTCAGAGGCTCTACCCTTAACAAGGTATTGTCCCACCTCACTTTTTTCAAGCAGGAAAGTTTTGTTGGCCTAAGCAGGGCTTACATTATCTTGGCATTCTATCCCCCCCCCCAGGTCGATAATATTATTAAAGTTAATTTTGAACCCCTATTAAAAAAGATCTCGGTTGATGTGAAACGCTGGTCCTCATTATCCCTTTCAATGTGGGGAAAAGTTAATGCTTTAAAAAATGAATTTGATACCAAGACTCAATTATTTGCTACATTCACTTCCCCTGAAAATTCCCACAAGTTATTTTAAACGATTTGATGGTATATGTCAAGGCTTTATTTGGAATTATTAGTGCTCAAGGTTGCATTTGGGGACGCTTCAACAGCCCGTTGACAGGGGAGGTTTAAGCCTCCTGAAATTATTGTTTTATTACTATGCATAAAGCTTAAGACATCTTGCTCACTGGGCACTGCCTCCAGAAAGGGCTCCACCATAATATTTGATAGAGCAGTCAGCAGCAGCACCTTTACCCTTGATACAATGTGTATCATCCAGGGTGGGCAAGGTGAGTAGAGATCACCCAGTAATATCACATCTTCATTGCACATGGAGCAAAATTGCTAAAATTTTAAAGGTGAATCCATATTTGAATTGCACATAATCCAAAGTTGCACATTGATGAGGCTTCATTTTTGTGGAAGGAGTGGCTAAATAAAGGTATTGTTACTTTGAAAGATTTTTATTGTGGGAATGTATTTGTCATTTCAGGTTTTTTCACAACAGTTTGGGTTGACCAAGAACCATCTCTGGAGATATTTTCAAATTTGTCTTGCACTAAAGGGAAAGCTCAGACCAAGACCCTCACAATTAGCAAAGATTATTGTCTGTATTATCTTTAAAATTTTAGGGGGAGGAAGGGAGGCTTCTAAATATTACAAAATGTTACTTATTGGTACTAAGAACAAAATAATTATAGGAATATCTTTTGACGAAAGAGATTGGGAGAGAATTTGTTCTAATGGGCATACCCTATCAAGAGATTTGAGAGTAAGGTCGATGTAGTTCAAAATAAAACAGTTTTTACTGGACTCCAAGCAGATTGTTTAAAGTGGGCCTGTCAAGTTCCAATTTTTGCTGGAAATGTAAACAAGATGGTTGCACTTTTATTCATATGTTCTGGAGCTGTCCACAAATACAGAAATTCTGGAGTAAAGCTCATGATTACATTGTTAATGTTATAAGGAGATGTTTTGATAGGTGTCCTGCATTATATGTTTTTGGTCATTGGAAGGTCTTGAAGAGTCTCCCTGAAGCTTTAAAGGACTGGGTGTAGACTACAGTAATGATAGGAAGGCAGATTCTTCTTAGAAACCGGAAGGCACCTGGAACCCCTGCTGTGGAAGAATGGACTCTAGAGTTGGGAAAGGTTGCCGCATATAAAAGGATGTCATACAGAATGGTTACTAATCTGCAAAAAATATATGCTTAAATGGGGCAGATATATTGCATTTATGAATATTTAGTAATTCGTAATGAGGTGAAAACATACACTATGTTTTATTTAAAAATTTCAGTATCTTGGTTACAAAGCCATGTAGTATCCCTCTGGTAGGTGTGAGTGTTTGCGTGTGTCTGGGTTTTTTTTAGGGTGGGTGCATATATTGATTTCTGCTTGAAAGATTTCTGTTTGTGTGTTTAAATTTGTTCTTGTTTACTGAAAACAAATAAAAAAAGTAAAAAAAAAGACTATCTGCAATCATATTTTAAGGAGGCCTGGTAACATATTTGATTCGGTTTTAGCAGGGGGTGGGGGGGGGGTGTCAGAGGAGGGAAGTGTATCTGTTTAAAGATATTATACTTAATGTCAGGACTTATTATAATGGGGTACAAAGCCAGTGGGGAAACTACATTGAATTTGAAAATTAAAAACAAGTATGAATTTCACCAATAATGTTATGGTTAGTTAAAAAAAAAAAAAAAAAAAGCCAAAACATTGAATCCATATGTAACCAGCTTTGTGAGACTTAGAGTTGCATAGGGGTGAAAAATTCCCAGTATATTTCCAGTAAATTTCCAGAAACCTCCCATGGGAACCTCAGGTTGGGAATATTGGAAATATTAAAAATTGGACATTATTAAGAGTGGGCAGCATAGCCAATGGTTATGTGAGTGCATGTTTCCTGCTCTTGTGTCCAGGCCATCTTCATGTTTGTAGCATTGTCAGTAACAAGTGCAAAAACTTAATGCTTTCAGCTCATCAGCAATGTAAGAGAGTCTGTGTGTTCATTGTCTTTTGTGCTCTTGTAGAATACAGACACACAGGGGTGGAGACAATGTAGTTTATAATTTCTTGTCTCCGAACATTCCAACACCCATCAGAGATGACTGAAATGCAGTCTACTTTGTCATTGGTTTGCTTGACCTTTGTTTGCACTCTACTGAACTCTTCATTCAGCAGATGACTAGATGCATGCCTGGTTGGGGGAATGTATACTGGTCAGAGAACATTAAAAAAATCTCTTCTAGTACACATTGGATGGCAACTTCAGGGGTGAGCTAGTTGCATAGAACTAGCTAGTGTACATTTAGCATATCTGGTTTACCAGTTAGCTAGCTACTGTATGAATACATTTTGATTTAATAGTTTTCTAGAATTCTAGAAATCATTAATGGAGGAATGCACAGTGACTATAGGGGGTGTGGCCTCTGTAGCCCTGCATTAAGTAGTGTGCTATGTGCCTGTGATTGGGGAATAGCGTCGGTACTCAACTGTATTTGCTTTAAATCTAAATGTTTTAGCCAATATTATGCTACAATATATTTTCTACCAACTATATTTTATGTTCCCAACCTTCAACTTTGAAAACTTTGTTTATTCCCATTAATTCCCATAAATTCCAGTTAATTCCCATGAAAAGTTTCCAACTTTAAAAATTCGCGGAATTTTGCAAGCCTAGTGAGACTGTTAATGACGGAATGTTTTTGTGTTTCTTTCGTTGATGCCTATGTTCATTTGTCTCTCAAGTGTCCCTCATCTTTAGAGGATTCTGCACAGACCTAAGCACTTCAGTTCAAGTAATTGCTGTTTTTAAAATAGGGGGACATGAACAATTCCTAAGAAATTCATTGAAATATTTCAGCAATTCTACTTTTCACCCAGATTTGTGTTTCTGAAAAATGTATTGCATACATTGTATATCTTTCAAAATGAAACATGAAGTACAGGTCCTTCTCAAAAAATTAGCATATTGTGATTAAAGTTCATTATTTTCTGTAATGTACTGATAAACATTAGACTTTCATATATTTTAGATCCATTACACACAACTGA
>JBBPDA010149749.1:0-19869 GCA_037974385.1 Arnoldichthys spilopterus | reverse complement strand
TAGATAGATAGATAGATAGATAGATAGATAGATAGATAGATAGATAGATAGATAGATAGATAGATAGATAGATTGTATTTTGAAGTATTTATATTTCTGTTCTATGCATATACATTAACCAATAAAAATAAAATGCACCAACAGTTGATCTGGGGTATCTAGAGGTGAATTATCTGTGAGGTTTTAGCAGTATCAAATACTCACTTTACCACAATTATTTTGGTATTACTGCAGTGAAGCGAATGGTCCACCATCCAAAATAAATCTTGACAGCCGTGGTCCTAAGGTGGTCTCTTTCCACTGATGGTCGGAGTAGAACGGAGTGATAAGTCGTGCATCAAGAGATGGGTTACAGTGAGCAGCTGTATAGTAAATGTACTTCATAAAATGGATGTCTTGTACTATTTCTATCCAAGAGAGGGCGACAAACCATCAATTGTTTCTTATTAAACGTGAAATACTCGCGTCTACACTACAATCTTGCCAAAGAATAAACATATGACTGCAAAGGAATTGCAAATAGTGAAAAATAAAAAACGCTAAGTAATATGCACTGCATATTTTATTGGATTGTCTATAAATGTTGTTCGAGCCTCCATATGAGGTGACCGGAGCTGACACACACTTTGGGTTATTATAGAAACGCACGTTATGCGGAAGCTGCACAACAAAAGCGGCTTACGGACGCTTTTTCTGCGCATGCGCTTGTCGAAAGACGCTGCAACGGTCACCAAGGCAACGAGCGTCCGCTGTAACCGACCCTCACCCACCTGAGTCTGTAGACAGCAGATTTTGTTAACTCAGTTCATTAATATTGCTAACTCCTCTTCAGAGTTAAAATGACAGTTCGATTTAAGGTACGTTATTAACTTTATTCACACGAAAAAGGCACACAACGTCGGCTTGTATGACGAGGGCTGCCGAGTTGGGAAGAGAGAGAGAGCGTACCCTGTGTACGTCACCGCGTTTAAAGTCAAAGCGAATCTGGGCAGGCCGCTCGAAATGGTTTCGCTTTACTGCTTGCAAATAAACAGGAGTACAACACTGTCGCTTTGTGTCTTCATATATTAACTTCCTGGTAAGACTGTAATATGAAACCGAGAACCGAAAATCTTCTTTAAATTCGCTTGTTTTTGGCTGAGTAGTTAGGAATCAACTCGACACGGTGGGCAAACGTCCACCTGGAGGATCATGTGCAGTGTGCATCAGTTCCTTCGTACAAAAGACCAGAAAGCTTCGATTATTTCACGATTTGCGCTATAATGACACTAACAACCAACTTACTCTGCAGCAGAAGACGACCTTGAGATTCAAATGGTTTTATAAACGTCGGCCTAATCAGGCTCCTGACGCGAGGATAAGGAAGGATTGAGACAGTCTTATTGTCGAGCAGCTAGCTAAACATGGATTACGATAAACCTTTGACCCGTCATAAACCCATTCTCTTCGGGCGCCAGGTGTGCTTTAAGGGGTTAAAACACATTTCAGAACGACCAGGGACGATAGCCCAAATACATAAACGATCGCACTGCAGCAAACAAGTACTTAAATCTACCGTTCCGGCGTTTTTGTGTTTCTAACACCACACAGGCAGTCAGCGAATATAGGAATAAATACAAAGCTCGACCGAGGCGGGTGAAGAGCGCGTCTCCGCAGCGCAGAATGCTATTGGCTGGACTCCGCTCAGACCAGCAGGGTAAGATACAGCAGGTATTTACTGTTACTGTCTGGCTTTGTGTCGAAAATGTTAACAAATTACAAGTTGCATGAGTAGGATCCTTTGTGCAGACACGTTAAAAACTACGAAAACCAAAAAAATTGCTTGTTCCAAAATTGTAATTTACTTGTTTACTTAGTACTGTTGTGTCCTCTCCATGCATGCCACTCCTCCCACTAACATCTTACACTACATATTTACATTGCAATGGCGAACAAAATAAAAACCGCATCACATTTCAACATTATTTAAGCAGAACCATGCGTTGTGAATAAGAGGGAGTAGGCATCATGATGTGTAATGGGTCTCCATTTGTTCCCTGAGTAGTTACACCGCTGCAAAGGAAGTGGCATGCTTTTTGATGATTCCCTTGTGCTTCACTAAAAAGATGTCTAAAAAAAGGTGATCAGGATTCTTTTGCAGGCCTTGAAAGGTATGGAATTTCAAAATGCTCATTCCCAGAACTGGAAAAATGTAGTAATTCAGAAAATGTATAGATGTAGATATATTCTGGCACAGACAAAGAACCCATGATGTACATTATTTTTAGTCACATGCTGTGTATTTAAACACTATGAACAAATTTACTGATTTGTTTGAGAGCGTATTTACATGTATCCAATTAATAAATAATAAATACATATTTTTTTCCAGTATATGGTACCAGTGAGTTATTTAAGTTACATTGAATTTATAAGTGCTTCTTGACAAATGGCTTGATACATCTTTGATGACAATAATGGGTGAAGTACAGTTGCTGGGGGCAGCACGGTGGTGCAGTTGTTAGTGCTGTCGCCTCACAGCAAGAAGGTTCTGGGTTCCATCCACGGGTTGGCCACGGGTGCCATTCTGTGTGGAGTTTGCAAAATCTCCCATATTCAGTGGGTCTTTCATCAGGTGATCCGGTTTTCTTTCCACTGTCCAAAGGCTTGCAATAGGTTTACTGCTAAATTGTTCACTGTTCCTCAGCCATATCTTCCTTCATCTAATAGGTGTCTGACCTTCTAGATCAAGCAGAACCTACCTAGACGTCCAGCTTAAATTCAAAGTTTTCAGTTTTACCACCTCCTACATTTCAGTCATGTATTGAAATCATTGTCCAAACTAGCAAATAGCTATAAAATGTTCTGCCAATTTTGTCTTAAAAAACTAGAATTTCTTTATGATGAAAGGAAAGGACAAAAACATGGATATACATTTTTTTTAAAAGGATCTCTCTGTAGGATAAACATATTCAGTTAACTATGTTCCAATGATGTTTACCCACAGGAATTTGCAAAGAACCCCAGTTCCAATCCAAGAGGAGGGTCCCCTTCTACCCACCCCAAGTGTCTGGTTCTCTTCAGTGGGGAAATTCAGCAGTTTCACGGAGGCGGCGAGACACAATCAGGCCTGGTAGTCCTCCGGCTGTGGTCCACATAACACATACCAGCAGTCCAGAAAAAGTAGAGACACCTTTGGCTCCGAGAGCCTCCAAACCACAGAGGGTCTCAAAAACAACACATCATCAAGAGGAGGTTCCCTCTGCTGAAAAAACAGACCAACAAAAACAGGAGCATCCTTCAGATGGAGTAAGTGTTGTTTTCAGTTTTAGTCTGTTACAAATGGGGAACTCTAGATTACAAAGGTTCTCCAACATGCACCAATATTTTATTGGACTGCACTGACCAGTTGTTCCCAATCATGAGACTTGGAGTCCCCAGACCCTACAAAATGTAGAACTTTTCCTGCAGTAACACACCAAGTTTACTCAGGAAGGGTTTGTTAATGAACTGATTAGTAGGATAAGGTGTGTATGGAGCAGGGGGCTTCTAGGACCAGAGTTGGGAAACAATAACATAGAAAGAATGATGGTTGTTGAAGGTGACACTACTATACATTAAAAAATTTTAAACATTTCTCAAAGGTAAATCCTTAATCCTAGAGTTGCCAGTTTATTGTGAGCAAACTGTACCAGCACTCACTCACCATTTTATCAAAAGCACTTTTCATAGACATGCACTTTGTGGGTTACAGGTTGCAGTTCATCTGTTACTGCCCAGTTAGTCACTTTTGTGCAAAGGGACCACCATAGGACCACTAATGACTAGATGTTATTTAGTGGACCATTCTCAGCATAGCAGTTAAACCAGCTTGGTGGGGGCATGGTAATGTGGTAAGTTTCAGGAACAGTGGTGTTTTGGAGTTGAAATAGTTGAGAATAGTCCACCAACCAAAAATAGCCATAACAGTAGACTGTCATGAGAAAGACAAGGTACAGCTGGGAATTTACATAATGTTTGATTAGAAGGAGTAGCTTTTTTGGCATGGTCGTCCTGCCGAAATAAAGTTATTTTATTATTCAGCTTGTAAAGGAAAGGGAAGAAAAAAATGACCACTGATAACTGAGGTGTTATGTTGTTCCTCAGATAAACCATGCACTAATGAAGAAGGCAGGCCTAAAACAAGAGCGCCAGAGAAACGGACATTCAGAGTACCAGAGGAACTTTCCGTGGAAGACTCCAGTAGCTGAATCGCCTCTTCTTACTGCACAACAGGCAATTGATCAGAAATTTACAACATACACCAATGCATCACCACTGCAAATGGAAAATTATGTTAATTTTTTTTTAGGTTGATTTCTAGGCCATCTTGTTTGTTTATTAAAGTCTGCAACAAAGTGTTGCCGACATTGTACTCTGTATCATGTGGTATGGTTGGCTTCACAATGCGTTGGTTAAAGGCATCAAAATGAATGAATGGGTGTTCTTTGATTGGTCAGACATTTTGTTTGGTGTTCACATCTAGCAAAAAAGAAACCATACTTTAAAAAAAGGGTTTGATTAGTCCACACCAAACAATCTAGATGTCAATACACTCAGAATAGAGTGGACTGTAGTGCTGTGATGTGCCTTGCAGCATAAGCAAACCATACTGGTGAAACATTGAGTGAGTGAGTGATTATTTGTGATTGTGAACACACCACAGCACAACACACAGTACACCACAAAGAAATCTGACCTCTACATTTAACCTATCCATGTAGGAGCAGTAGGCAGCTTTTAACAGCGTCCAGGAAGCAGTGTTTGGGGAGGGTACCTTGCTCACGAGTAGCTCAGTGGTACTTGTTCCTAAACTAGCAACCTTTAGGTCACAGGGGCAACTTCCTAACCATTACAACATCACTGCCCCATGTATCACATATGACCAGGTTTTATTGTGACATGTTAAAGATGTTAAAGAAATATTAAGGATTTGCCTGAATTGTTCAGGTTATTTTATATTATCAGTGCACTATAGTGATTTGCTTGAGAGGTTTTTTTTGCTTCTTGCAAAAAAGCAGTTTCTCTAATTCCACTAATATAATTAACTTGTCATGATTTGATAACATACTGGTTTTACAAGGTTGGACTGTTTTGTTTACTGAGAACTTAAAACTTACCTGTTTTTTCTGGTCAAGAAACTTTCTTCCAGTAGATGGTAGCAGCGAGTTATTTATGCCCTCTGAATGACACAATACTTCATGACAAATACCTATAACTTTCAGAGTAATTAATAGAATGATACTTTGTCATTGAGTGTTAATGATTTTGAATAATAACCCTAAACAAACCCATATGCCCAAAACAAATACCAGTTTCACTTCAGTGCTATTCTTTATATCTTCTGTGTTCTAGATGCTGTATACTAGCAACAAATCAATCCCACCTTTCAAGTCCAACCCTGTAGAAATGGAGAGCGAGTATAAGAGGAGCTTTAAAGGGTCCTCTCCACCCCGACCCATACGTTTACGGCGAGATGTGGAGCTAAATGAGGTTCCACTGTCAAAAACTGAGAATATATCTCCAGAGAAGGTACCGCTTTTAGGCATACAGTATGGCAGGTGTTTGTTAAACATATATTTTATAGATGCACATTAATTTTAAAACTATCTAATTAATAGATATATTTGTATAATAAATTCTGTATTTAATAAAGTTAAATTACATGTACACATTTTTTTTATTTATATAGGATTATCAATGAAAAATGGATAAAATGATATTTAATATGATAAATATGATACGTTTTTTTCATTTTGCAAAATGAGCCTGTACACAACAACCATAACATTTCATTAGTTCAAATGTGGTATAGATGTGGTTTAGAATCTGAATGTTCCACAAAATCCACTTCTTTCAGCGTGCTATGAGCGAGAACGTATTAAAATAATATTTCAATATCATGCTTTTGTTACCACTGAATTCTAAGGATTTTTGAAACATTATTACACATTTATTAAACAAAAGTTTATCTCTCCAGTGGCAGGATAAGAGGAGGAAAAGAAGGGAGCAGCCACTCAACAGTATGTCAAAACTCAAAGAAGAAGCTCATTCAGAGCCACAGGCCATGCATTCCCTGCAGCAGGAAGAAAGGGCTCCATGTGAACAAGTCATTAGGTGTGTGGTTCTTTATGGCTTGGTTAAAATTATTCAAATAGAACTGTCAACAGATTTATGCCAAAATTTTTTACTATTATACAGGGGTGTTAAAAGTTAGTGAACCCTTTAAAATTTTCTATATTTTTATATAATTGTGACATCTGATTTTCAATTAAATCCTAAATGAAGAAGAAAACAAAATTATTGTATTTGGTCATGAATTTATTAAAATAGGAGAACGACTTGTGTGTTTAGGGTTGTTGTCCTGCTGCATGACCAACTGTCTCTTGATTCAGTTCATGGATAGATGTCTTTTCTTTAGAATTCTCTGGTATAGTTCAAAGTTCATTGTTTCATTAGCTGGCCCAGATGCAGCAAAGCAGGTCTAAACCAGAACACTCCAAATATAACACTCCTCATTTAAACTAAAAAGTTCAACTTTGGCTTTATCCATTCACAAATCATTCTTCCAGTAGCCTTTTGGTTAGTCCACATGATCTTTAGCAAACTGTAGATGGTCAGCAATATTTTTGGGGGAGAACAGTGGCGTTCTCCTTGCTACCCTGCCATACACACCATTGCTGTTCACTGTTTCCCTGATAGTGGACTCATGAACATCATTTGTCAATGTGAGACAGGCCTTCAGTTGTTTAGAAGTTACCCAGTTGTGACCTCTCAGACTATTACACGCCTTGCAGTTATCTTTGATGGTTGACCACTTCTGGGTAGGGCAACCCTTGAATTACCTTGAATTTGTACAATCTGTCTGACTGTTGATTGAGTCCAAACTCTTTAGTGGTCTTATAACCTTTTCCAGCTTTATGGACATCAACAG
Organism: Arnoldichthys spilopterus; assembly: GCA_037974385.1. NCBI lineage: Eukaryota > Metazoa > Chordata > Actinopteri > Characiformes > Lepidarchidae > Arnoldichthys > Arnoldichthys spilopterus. Next base: position 12,917 of record JBBPDA010149749.1, on the reverse strand, counting down.
CTCTTTTTCTGATTTCCTCAGACACCTTCTTTGTCCGAGCCATGATACACATCTGCAAATGTGTTGTATGTGAGATCAGGCTTTGCTGGATCTCTGTTCTCTAAATAAAGCAGTGTCTCCCACTCACACCTGAGTGTCATCCTATTGACTGAAAACACCACTTTCTGATTTCACCTTCAAATTATATGATAAAACTAAAGATTTATGTACTTTTGCCACATGCAGATATGTTATTGGATCATTATTTTTTAATAAATACATGACCAAATACAGCAATTTGTGTTTTATTTGTTTAACTCGATTTTCTTCATCTACTTTAAGGAATTGTTTGAAAATCAGATGATCTTTTTGGTCACATTCATATAAAAATATAAAAAAAAGGTTCACAAACTTTCAAACACCACTAAATATACACTTAATTATCCTCACTGTAATTGTAGTAAAAGTAGTTGTGTGAGGACAGTTAGAGTGAGTACAATAAAGCAATATTTGTCTCGCAAAAAGGATGCGTTTACATTTGCACTTGTTTGGGAAATTGCTCTCTATAAAACTATGAAGAAATGGCGCCTATAGTTTTGTAATATGCATGCATCCTACATGTATGAACTTACCCATACTTGATTCTTTCTGTTCAGGAAAGTAAAGACTGAATATACCTCAAATTTTCATTCTCCACTTCAGTACCGATACAGAGACGGAACCTGGGTCAGGTCCAGGACTTCAGGAGAGGAGGTAAGCTGGGCGCTGTCCTCAAATTGCCTACCTTGATGCAAGAGATGACAGGAAAAAAGTGCAATAAAAAAAACGGGTTTAAGTAAAAAAAATCTAAAGCCCTATTCAGACAGGATAGACTTTACATCGGTTCATGGGGCAAGTTCATCTTTAACAGACACTAATTGTTGATTAGACCATTTATACAGGTTGAATTACTTAGTTGTTTTTTTCACATTACAAATAAATATATATATAGACTTATATAAGTTGAAACATTTCACTGGCTTAAATGACACCTTGAGTGAAACTATACATTCCAAACATTTCAGACTCAAACTATTGATTCTTAATAAGGAATACACATGAACAAAGGGTGAATGTTCAGAAGTTAAACTGTTTTAATGAGCATCTACAGGAGGTGTGACTAATACAGGACGCTAAAAAAGGGTAGGAAGAAAAGGAAACTGAAACCTTTGTGAAGTATTGTATTGTTGTGAGTTGTCGGTTTACAAAGTGGATCGTCTGAAACGTTTAGTAAATGAAAGTGAGCATCAGAGACTAGCAAATGTGGATCCATGGTCCCTAATAACTGGTCTATGTGATTGATCTTGCAGGGACAACAGTGGTATCAAGAGGTAAATGGCTGCTCTCCTGTGTCATTTCCTTGCTCCTTTTGTATCTGTGTCACTGTGCTTTCGCAGTTTTGCAGATAATTCATTTAAGTGGTTCTGTCCATGTGTGTTGTGTTTGCCCCCCCCCCCCCACGCCATTTAATCAGATTTACCTTCACCTCATCATATCATACAGATCTAGAATAGATGAGTGTGTAAATGTGTGAGAGATTTTAGTTGCTATTGAGTCAGCAATATACTTAAGCAGCATTCTTTTCACAGAACTTTCAGATTTTCTGTGGTTTTGTTGGTTATTTTTTTATTAATTTATTTGCTTTTTAAGATGCTTAGTACGTTATTAATATGTAAATTCAGTAGTTATGAGAGTGAGAAAGTACGGGCCCACTTCTGCAGCCTTTTGGTTAATTGGGTTAAAAAAAGCTTGCTTTTAAAATATTCTGCAGTGACATGTCAGGTAAATAAACCTGTGGTTTGAACTTGGGTCACTGAATTTTTTCCCAGTATTCTTAAATCGCCCATGGGGAATTTCTATTTTCTACATTTCTACAAAGAAAGCAATGCAGAACTATAGATTTTTTCAGGCTTTTATGTTAGTGTGGTTCTTGGACCTTTTTCAGCTCACTTGAAAGTGTCATATATGTGGCCAAAAGGTATATTAAAATCCATAACAACAGAAAACTTTTTTTTTTTTTGCCCGAGTTACTTGTTAAGCTGCACAGACAATTCCACATTTCCTTTCATTTCTATGGGGTTAGTGTATTTGATGTTCTCAGCTGTAAGAATAAAGTTCTATTGGGTCAAGATTAGTGGTATTGTAATGATTTCTAGGGAATATAAATTATTTTATTCCTGCCTTAATCTGTTTCATGAAACTTTTTACGGAACACACATTCCACCTCTGTAGAGATTACAATGGATTATACCTACTATACTATACTAACCCTAGAAGAAAGCCATGTTATGTCAGCAGTTTAATTAGAGCTCTTGTGATGGCACATGTTTTCTATTTGCCTGCAGTTAAAGCTATGTATTATCTAACTTTTTTGTGTGATGAGAGAAAATAATCACATGTAATTTATACAAAGATCTCTCATCCTGTGCTAATTGGTCATAAACCCTGGTTCAGCATTACCTCATGGACATATGTCAGGAATCCTTTTCCGGTTCAAATAATACTTTATTATAGTATTAATAATCCATATTAACCCAATAGAAATTGATGGTTAATTACCTAGCTTATTGTGCTAACATAATTATTTGCATTCCTTGTGAATAGTCACATCTCTGCTCATGATTAGCTAATGTTTATGAAGCAATTGTGAGAATGATTGCTCTCTCTTTTCTTCATCATCTAACTTGTTTATACTCGAATTGTAAAGAGCTGACTCATTCAAGTGCCAATATACAAAAATGATCTATGCTTTGGCTTTTGAGTTTGTTTTACTGGACTTGATCTAAAGTATCTCCTGGCTCTTCTTGATTGCTGATGTCCTATTCGATTGCTCTTTAGGTGCGCGAGTTGCGGGAGAAAGCAGATGCCTACAGGAGGAGGGCCTGGGGCACACACTTTTCTCGACAGCACCTAAGCCAGATTCTTTCAGAACAGAACTGCCTGTGGGAAGCCTCAAGTGCCTCATCATACTCTACTTTCACTGAACAGGACAGTCTGTCCCCCAGCAGTCCATTCATCGAGGCCTTGGACCTGGCCAGGTGAACTGGGAGACCAAGAATGTCTCTGTTTTTTATCTCTTGATTCTTTCTTTGAGATGTATCAGGGTATATAAAAAATGTGTAAAATTTGCCTCTCATCCAGGGCTGTACAATGCGACAGTATTGTTGCACGTGCTAGGAGAAATTGAGCCTGAAATGAATCCTGTGTGGATACAAAAAACATCACATTCACATGTGTAAAAGACCTCACGCACATGGCAGCTATAATCAATAATTTATGAACTATTGTCACTCCTTGGTGTGTGAAGTATTTTGCCATTGCCCAAGCCATTTCCTCATGTGTAGATGTCAGTTTAGTTATGGTAATTTTAAAAATTGTTCCACTTTTTTAGTGTCAGCGTTACATACTCAAACATTCAGCATACAAGCATTCTGCCTTTTCTCTAAATATAGTATAAATAATTTAATTGTAATTAATTTATTAGTCATTTATTTATTTAATTGTCACCACTTTGTAATGCACCCTGAAACTAATCCATTTAAGTCGACTGCATTGGCCTGCCATACAACTTTTACCCCAAACATAGCACCTGCATTAGTTTTTAGCTAGAGATATGGTACAACTGGCAGACAAAGACAACATTGAAGAACAAAGAACAGGGTGGCTATCTTTTAAAATACAGAGAAGAACATTCTTCAGCATCGTGTTTTCTGTGGCTTACCTGCCCAAGAAATTGTGGAACTATATGAAGTGTCTGAGAGAACTGAGACTGGTATTTCAAAACCTTAGTTCTTCCTCGTGCTGTGGTCCATCACTTCAGAAGTGCTGGAGCACCTCTTCTAAATTTCCAATGACCGTGTGGAGTATATATTTGCCAAAAGGTGATGAAATAACACCAACATCAATAAACTCCTACGTTTACTCATTACAGTCACTGGGTCTGTAGCAGCTGATTCTGTATCACATACCAGTTGCACCATATCTCTGCCTAAATCGCTGTGGACATGGTAGTTTTCTTTTTTGTCTGATTTAAACAGCGTCATCAGCCAAAACGGGCATTTAGAAGAGACACCAACATGACTTTCTCTAATTATTTACTAATATTAGTAAATCATTTTTTTATTCTAACTTGCATCACACTGGAAGTTTTATCACTTCCATTATTTGTTAGCTACGTTGGCTTTGTACCTTCAGTGACACCAAGCATGTCTTGGCTGATTTTATTTGTGTTAAGGGGGAAAAAATGTACATTAAATTTTTCACTAAACTATTGCACACTTTAAACCACAAAGGTTCTGCACTGACCAGTTTATTAGCTCTGACATGATCAGTGACCTTGGTTTACTTAACTAAGACTCTTTGTATACTATTTAAGGGTGAATAGTGTCAGGGGGAGCACTAGCCCTTGGGAATCTGTCTCCTTGTCAACTAGTAGGAAGAACTCAGTAGAACAGGTGGGGCTTTCCAATGGCCTCACTGTTCCTGTGCAGAAGAAACTGGCATGGGGAGAGGAAGCAAGTCCTTGTGAAAGGGGCGTGGCTGAAATAAAGCAGCGGGAACCACCTGTTCAGCAACCAAAGGAGCCCGATGAGGAAAGAGATATAAATGAGCATTCAGAGGACAAAGGGGAGAAGTAAGTGGCTAACCATTTCTTTTAAAAACTGTTGAGCTGTAATGCCCTGTGATAGTTATCAGCTTTCTGGACTTTCTGTCAAAATTACTTTGCCTTTCGTCACTGAAATTCAAGCTTGAAGATAAGACATGTTTAGATAAACCTATGCACATCTTTTGCAAATGTATGCATTAAGTGTGGAAACCTCCAGGCCCATCATACCTTGGTTTTATTTTCTGAGTACCCATGTGATTAGTAAACTTCCATCTGCATCTTGATTTTACATTTCTGTTGCCTACATTATGATGTATTACCTATAGTTGTCCAAATTAACAGTGAACTTAAACATAGCTTGTGCATTTGTTGCATCTATAGACCCACATCTTTATCACATAATATATACTTTTATTTTGTGGTTAAATGTACTGCTGTTGTTATATTTAAGTTCTTTATGTTGCACAATTTACAACATGTGTTTATTTTTTGTCAAAAAGTATTGACATTTTTTGCACTGATGCAGAATCTTTCAAGTCAGTCACGAACAAAACTGAAATATTATCATTAACATATTAACACTTAAGTATTATATATTCAGTAATGTCAGTTATTGGCCCAAGGCTACTTAGCTTACTTCATGTAATTGTTTTTTTTCCAGTGTAAGAATAGATTATTTTCCCATCTCTATTGTGCATACGGTTTGAAGGTTATAATTTTAAGTGTAAATTTGACATGAAGTACTATCATTTAGGATCAAAGAGCCAGTGAGTGAGCCCTCATCACCCACAGGCGGTTCTAGAAGCTCCATAGATGAGGGCAGATTACCTACACCCAAACTGAAAACCATGCTGACTGTACAGAGAACTCATCATGACCGCACCACTCCAACGACTGGTAAGCAGCATAGATCATATCGGTTGCCCAAGCATCTACCACCTGACTTAGCATTCCTTGACAAATACGACGCTTTAAACATTCTATGTTGTTGGACAATTTATAATTAAAATTTTAATAAACTTAAATTTGAACATAAATCCATGTGCATATTGGCAGTAGTTTTACTATGATTAAGGGCTGACACAGTAAGTGACATTTGACCACCCACTTCAGATGCTTTTCTGTTCCCCATTTAAAGGACAGCTCCTAACGGTTTGGCAAACAACCCCACTTTTTTCCCTCTTTGTCATGCATCACTCCATTTAGACATGTCTGGTGTAAAGTGGGGATTTCTGTGTGATATTTAGAGAGGCATTCCCACGCAGTTTTTAAGGGCAGATCCCGCAAACTCTAAGCCATATGTGAACCATAAGAGCGATTAACACAGTTAACAATATTATTTGGCATTTGTGGAAAAAAGGTATATCTGTCTGATGAAATTCTGCAATTCAATAAGTTAGTTGTATATTTAACATAAAATTCCAAATATGTTTTGGATTCATGGTTTAATTGTTAACAAGGAGGATTTCATGTTGGTTTACTAAGAACTGGCAAGGTAAATTAATGGAAACACCGAGCACTTTCTCATGAGCAGAAATTTGATAGTTTGAGGGCTGCCAATTACTAAACATATACAAATCATATATAATTTTAATGTTTCAGGAGACCTAGTGCTCAGAATGATGACATTTTTTTTAGAAGACTAACACTGGCTTTTAAATAAATTCTAAACTAAAATTTTATTAAAATCACACGTTTCACAGTGCTCATCAAAACGACTCCTTTGCTTTGGAAGCTACTTGTTGTAAGTGATGAAAAATTGTACTGTGTCCTGGTGTTATGAGTGTGCAGTGTTGACTTTGAGTAATGGAGGAAAGTGATGTGGCCTGAAGAGTCATCTTTCATTCTTCTTTCTACATGTGGATGTGGATTTCTTTTTAATAGATAGTTAATACATGTGGATTCTTTTTACATTTGGATGTGAATTTCTTTTTTATAGATAGTTAAATCGAGGTTCCAGTCTGCATTGACTGCTCCCAGCTGCTCAATATGATAGTGGATCTCTTTGTCTTGAAACATAATTTAATATTATTCTGAACATTGTAAAAGAACTACAGAGACTGTACTTATATAAGCAGTGTGGTGTTTCCATTATTTAGTTAACCTTTCTACATACCAAAGATATGATTGTTTTGATGGTATATGTTCTTCTTCGGCCTGACAGGAGGTGCGATGCTGGTTTCCCCTCCAAAGACAAAGAGTTCCTCCAGGACTGCTAGGAGGAGTGAAGCACCACTAGGCAAAGCCCACTCACCTTACAAACCTCTCAATCATGGGTCACCTGTGCGAGCACATAGTAAGGTAATAACATTGCACTCTAAACATGCACCAGCAGTGATGGAGACAATACTCAAAAATGTCTTGACCAAAAATTTAATTAACTTAACATCTTTTAGATTTTTTAGATGCTTTCAATTTGAAAATACTGAACTTTACCTAACAAAAACAAGTGAAACTTGTGATTGGGCTACATAAATGCTAGCATTGAGAAGCAAATAATACTAAATTATATTTATTTAATTATACTTCAAATGTTGTTGCTGTCACTGTTCTTGTATTATTCTAAAAGTGAGAGAGAGAAAAATAACTAATGTTAGCTAATGTAAAAGGATTTTATTTTTTTTATTTCTGTTGGTTTATTCAACATAGAGGTTGACAGAGCAAAGTAAAACGCATTTGGAACAACGGTACACTATGATAACTTGCTGACATGAAGTGAATTATTCCTTAACCTAGTTATAACTGTTAAAAAAATCACTGTTTTCAACCTTATTAAACCAATTTTGTTGCAAGTACACATATAATGTTGCTACTCTACAACTTGATTTGATTTATTTATTTTATTTGTTATAGTAAACTTCTTGTTGTTCCTCAAAAACCTGAAATATTAAAGTAAAAGTCTTAAAATAATTTCTGGTATTTTAATTAACACAACAAGTTTTCTATTGAATGCAGAAACAGCCATTTTTTTTAACATGACAAATGATTCCAAACATGTTATGAGAGTGATGAAATGAAATGTGGGTCCACATTTGGGCAGTGCACTGAAGTTTAGTAAGTTCCACTTGGCAAGGCTGTAACTTTGAGCAAGCTACGCAGCTTCTTAGTGATTTAACATTTTTATTCATAGAATTTGGGAAATAAATACCCTGATAAATGTAGATGAAGTTTAGCTTAATTTACTTCTAACTTTACCAGTGAAAATTTATAAGGAAATATGAAATGCACTGCTGGTCAACAGTAAAACTCTGTGTTTACACAGGCTGAGAACGGTACCTTGCCCCGTTCTTCCCCCGCTGCAGGAATGGTTACAGTCGACCCACTTCCTCTAAGAGAAGACACATGGGCTTGGGACTCTCCTGAACCATCTCCAGAGCAAAAAACAGCCAGAGCACCTCACAAACAAGCAGCCAGTGCCAGGCTCACAGCCAGCGGCTCGCCACTTGCCAACAGAATCCAGGGCACACTAAGGAACCCAGAGTTTCAGCATAACGGTTTGATTCATATGTTTCGTATTCCAGCTTTTGGGCTGCTTTAAGTATAAATAAATCATCACAAGGTGTTCACCTGACTCAAGCACATTTAGACCAATGTCATCGGCATATTGCATGGGTGGCTTAGAGACGCCAGACAAGCAGAATGGCCGTAGAAACGTGACAATGACTCATTTACTGTCAGGGCGAAAAGAGGTAGGTTAAGTTACCGCTAAAAAGAGCAGGAGAGTAATTTAGGTCAGTCTCCCATCCTCTCTCTCTGTGTCTCTTTTTCTCTGGTTGTTTTTTTCCATTAACATGTCTACATGTGATGTCTGTTTTTTTCCACCCACTGTCTGCTTATGCTCCCCTCCGAAACTGTGGGTCCTCATGCTACCTGGCCATGTTGAAATCTGATGTAGTGTCATGTCCCCTGGGATTCATTCTGAGATCATCCACCAAACAAGTTGAATGGAAAGTTTTGTAGTGGAATCCTAACTCCAGTTTTTCCTCTCACATGGGACTGTATAACTATACTGTTTGACTATGACCAATTGAAACATAACACCCTGTGTGGATGTGTGTCATTGATATACCTTAACCTTTTAGTCTGTTCTAAAGATTTTAAAACTTTTGCCATGACGTGAAGCACAGTGACAAACGGTGAGGTTCATGGCTGTTGAGGCACTGACTGGTACTAGTACATTTGAAAGAGCGAGTTATCTTTTGTCCCTTAGTTTGAAGCAAATATTCTAGCTCTGGCTTTGGTCTTCTGTTATTTATCACTTCCTGTTTTTACTGAAAGTCCAGTTTTGCAAAATTTATAAATTGACACTGCACTCCACTTTCTAATATAGCTAACTAATACTCACGTGGGCCCCCTTCGGAGCGGCACGGGACTGTCTGCTTTACCTTGGGCCTTTTTCACTGCAGTTCTATGTCTGATTAGCACATTAGCACCCAGTGTGGGAGGGATAGCACAGGCTAAGGCTCGGCCCGGCTCATCGCTCCCTCACCTTGTGTTTCCACGTATTTTGATCAGAATTATTGGAATCAGACAGAAAACAAGTTTACAAACACAGACCAGTGGGCACATTGGGCTCTGCCTCTCCTGAACGCACATCGCTGGTGGAGCATCTGCAGATGCTGAAATGTTATGATAATTACTTATTTTCAAGTTCATGTGTATATTTATTTATCTGTAAAATATATTTTTTATGCTTTATTTATTCTTCCAAGTAAGCATAACTATTAATGTAAGATTTTAAATTATATTATACGGACTGCTACCAAAACACATTTTTTTTATTTTAAAGGTAACCTGGGACCCCACTGGCGAGAGCAGTTTGAATTCCCATCAAGTGATTCTGGTGTATCTGAGAATGGTAAAATAACTGTCATTGACAAAAGAGGTCTATCTCATATGAAAGGGTAATTTCCAGATCAATTACCTAAAGAGAAAATCAGCATTTTATCACAACGGTAAAACGTAACGAGTCAGGTTGTCTGTCGAGAGTGCACAGCAACCTAGTTTAGGCATTTTTTCCTTTGATGTGGTGCACATTCTGAAAGCATCTAATAATTTTTAGACTGGAAACACTGCTGATTAAACCACTGGAAGTGGTTTTAGTCTTTTTTTTTTCTTCCTTTTTTTTTGATAAAATGCACGTGGAAAAAAAATCTTTGGATCCCTATGAATGTATATGTGATTTTGCAGTTCTGTCTTACCTTTAGATGACAGGATGTCTCAGATCTCGTCCAGGTCAGCAGCTTCCTGCTCCATGGCATCTCAGGTGTTGGACCGTGCCCAAAAGAGGAAAGAGGACTTCTGGGGAAAGAGTTAATCAGAGATAATCCTGCAGCATGGACACTGGAAATCACATATGTGTACTTTTTATAGGGTATGCAAGTGTAATTTTATAGTTGGTGAGAATTATGTGTTTTTTTCAAGAATAAAGAATATATATTCATAATGTAGTTTGATTAAAAAAAAACGATTATGATATTAATAATCAAATTAATAATTTTAAACAATGTACATAAATCTCATCTTTGGGTTTTGTTTTTAATTGTTTAAACATTAAATCATGAACAATAAAATATTGTTAATTGATACGTAAACCAGTATGCGTTGTGTTAATTTGTGATTAGATGGTAAAATGGTTTGTCCTATGATTGAACTACTGTTTTCATGCATGACAATTTGCTGACATGAGCAAAATGACAATATATGATAAGCTTTTGACTTATGGAAATGTGTTAAACAACATACAGTATATGAGCACTTTATATATATTGCTTATTTTAAAGTCACGACAATATGAGGTTAACATTCAGCAATGTTGTGTTATTATATCACAGTACCATTATCAGTGTATTTATATAGGCTGGCTCAAGTTTGTACCGGCATCTAAGGCTCACAGGAATGCAGAAAAAAAGTAGTTTGTACGTATTCATAAAATAGTACATTTAAATTACACATCTGGCATGTTACATCTGCTTACATTCTCAAGTATTTGCACTTTTCCATCTCCTTCTGAGGTTAGTTATTTTTGATATGGTGAGTAACTGCCCTAACAGAGCATATGTAATTATTATACTTTATATTGTAAACATCTGAAAATCTAATAAGATAAATGTATTTGTGTAATATGACAAACTAGTACAATAAGCTGCTCAAAATATTCTTGAACTTTTGGGCTTGTAGGGACAACTGTCCAAACAAAACCTTTAGCCTCAGCATTTTCTGTACAGTCTCTAAAGACAGGGAAATAGGTGATTAATGGCATCAATAAATGGGACAATAGTCTACATAGTGTCCTATATTGTTTCCCTTATACTGTTCATGAGTCTATAAATCATAAAAACAGTCATACTGATTTTTCCCCATAGATCCCATAGAACAGTGATTCCCAAACCTTTTACAGTATCGTAGTCTCACTTCTTGCACACTTGCACCCACCGTCATGATGCACATTGTTGCTGTCAGACAAAAACAGTATATCTCCATAATGGTAAATTCTTAATTTTCAGAGGACGTTCATGTAAAAGATTTTATTTCAAGTCATTAGATTTTATTTAAGTCATTTTGGACCGTTTCTTTTTATTAGCAAACTTTATCACAATGTAAAGGACAGCCCACACTCAAATGTAACAAAAAAGGTTTTGTTCCAACAGCAACAATGTGTAACACATTTAACTGTGATGACACATTAACCCAGGTTTACAGGTTTGCTTAACACTAAATAAATAAATAAATAATGTTAGGGATCCTTATTGTGGATCTGGTTCATCTGAAGTGCTTTTCAAGCCATAGGGTTGAGGAAGAGGGGCTCAACTTTCCTTATTGCTAATCAAAAAGTTGAATCAGGATGTGATATATGAAGATACAACCTGTATGTGTATGTAAGGGAGTCTGCCTGTAAAAGGAACATCAAATATCAACATGCTCCCTAACATGAGCCACAAATCATATACAGCACAGTTATCTAATAGGCTCAGTTTTTAACAATGTAACACAAAGCAGTTTACAAACTCGTAACCAAACCAGCTTCTGGCTAAGTACTAATCACAACAGTCTACAATCTAATAACTAATCAAACTGTGGAACACAAAACCACATCTGTGACTCATGTTTTGTGTCTAAATGAACAAAGCAACCCAGACTGAAACACTCCTTATACCTTTAGCATGAGTGGATGGGGCTAAGCTGCTGTTGGCTAAAAATTCCACTTTTGGTTTTCATTTTTTGAAATGATTTGAAAATGTCATCTGCTCTTTACACTGTGACATTTTGCAGGGAACAGACCAATACAAACAGTTAAAATATACTTGGAATGAAATTTAATGTACATTGTAAAGGTACAATTTCAGAGATTCAGTGTATTTAACAATGACAGTGTGTTGGTTTTTGTGACAACACAAAAGCAACAGGCCTCATTGCCCGACTGTTCTTAAGACCGTTCTTTTTATAGACAGTTTTTACAAAGATTCTGAAACCAGTGTTTTCTTATTTGGGACTAAAGAACACACTATGCACATAAGATTGTTGACATGTTTGCGTAAAATAACTGCTTATGAATCTGACACAGACTATTTAAAGATCTTTCTCAATAGCAAAATTAAAAAAAAACCTAGGTAGATGTTAAATAAAGTTCAATCAGTTTAAATGGACTGAAGGGTGCATTGTACATTTTAAAATGTTTACACTTACACTTAAATTACACTCAAATTTTTATTTTAAAAAGTGAGGAAGACTTTAAATCCTTTATCTTACCATTCTGTCACTCCATTCTTCATTTATTCTTCAGATTTATATGTTCTATTTTATATGTGCCTTACCTTTAAGTATTAGTGTTTTTAACCTGACATCATCGACTCTTAACTCTCAGAAAATTAGGAAACAGAGATTACTGTCTATAAAAGGGCCTTTAAGCTAAAAGTTGTTGTTTAGTACAGTGAAACCTTTACAAGTTCTTAGGAAATTACTGTCCTGATGGTCCTCTGCAGGAAATGCATAGGCAGCACACACGCATGTAGCCTACAGCTCTTTCAGACAGGCCACTTTTACAGAATCGTCATATGATTTAAACCATAAAACGGATTTGGACAGTGCACTTACGTCATTTGCACTATTGTTTCACTTATTTTTACAGCCTATTTTACTACATGAGTAAATAAGTTCAGTGAATGAGAGCTGTTGGTCATATAACAGGAGGATTTGTATATTCATATATAATAATCTGTAAATATATTTAATGATGATACAGGGACAAAGTATTAGGAAACTTGATAAATGTTTGGAGGATACCTAATAAATA
>JBBPDA010149705.1:0-19872 GCA_037974385.1 Arnoldichthys spilopterus | reverse complement strand
TGCATTTAACCCATCACACGTGCACACGTGGAGCAGCGGGCAGCTATCAACAGCGCCCGGGGAGCAGTGGAGTGGGATGGTACCTTGCTCAAGGGTACCTCAGTAGTGCCCGTGCCGGGATTCGAACCTGCAACCTTCATGTTCTAAAGGCAGTGTCCTAACCATTAGGCCACCACTGATCATGCTTCATATTTAGTCAGTCCACTTTCGTTTGTGTGTTTGACTTTTTTATCTGGAAGGTTTTAATTTTAAAGTAAACATAAGAATTTGAGCATCGGTCTGGATGGCTTGATGATAAAAAGGGGGGGGGGGGGGGGTCAGGGGGTGGGTGACAACCATACTGCCACCACTGTGTACAAAGTATGCATACTTAATAAACTGGCCAAGCCATAAAATATTTAAAAAAAATTGTTTTTATTGTTTACAATAAACCTTGTTTGTTCATTGTTTCTCAACACAGCACCACATCTGGGATTATAGCATTCACTTTTGTGATAAGCTTCCTCTTCCTGCAGGTATCCTTAATGAGCCCTACTGTTATCAAGAGCAAGACAGATTTACTCATTAAGTCCTTCTGTGACCTGGGACATGTTTCTAAAGCAGAAAATGTGTTTGAACCTTTAAGCAGACTAATTAAAGTGCCTGAAATGCAACAGGATGAACAATGGCAGTGGCCACAAAGTGGCACTTATGCATATACACAGATGTCTGCGCTTGCTCAATACATTATCTGAAGTGTGCTCAGCTTTGAAGTCAAAGTGAAATTCTCTGCCACCAAAACAAAACAAAACAAAAAAATACAATTTATTTATTTCAGTTCTGGCAGCACTTTAGCAAAAAACTTCTAGTCTTTGATGCTCCTTATATAACAATTTTTTAAAAGTAGATGCTTTTAAGACCAACTGCATTAGAGGATGTATTAATATATGCATTTAATAAACAAAAGGGAAACTTCACTCACAGGCACCGAACAAATGCAGATTTGATCATAACAAACGTCCATTTTGATCATAATACAATGTTTGTAAATGCATCTACAAAACTAAAAGTGTGTGGTGACTTTTACTCTTGGCAGCTGGGAGTTATTACTGTAATGTTTAAAATTTTACCAAATAGCCACAACATTAAAAGCACTGACAGGTGAAGTGAATACTATTATTTTTTTTACAATGGCATCTGTCAAGGAGTCAATTCTTAAAGTTGATGTATTTTAAGCAGGAAAATAAGCAAGCGTAAAGAGGTGAGTGACTTTTACAAGGACCAAACTATGATGGATAGATGACTGGGTCCAAGCATCTCCAAATTGGCAATATGTGGATGGCTTACAGGACTTAAAGGATGTGCTACCACATCTTGCTGAAAGACACCATAGCACACCATGGTCAGTGGGCAGTGGTGGCCTAGTGGTTAGGACATTGCCCTTAGGGCCTGAAGGTTGCAGTTTCAAGTCCCTGCCTGGGCAATACTAAGGTACCCTTGAGCAGGGTACCGGGCGCTGTTGATAGCTGCCCGCTGCTTCACGTGTGCATGTGTGATGGGTTAAATGCAGAGGTCACATTTCGTTGTGGTGAATGAGTGTGTTTACTATGACATATAGTCACTTTCACTCAGAGGTCTTGTGGATTCAGGGCAGAGCTTATGGCTGATTAGCTTACATAATTATTTGATAAATTACCATGAATCACAATTATAACTGATTCAGATTTAGTTTACAACTACACAACTTCATGTTCATAATGCAAAACAGTTCTTTACTCATAAATACACGTGACATCAATTTAAAATTAAGCATCCAGACTTTGTACAGTATTTATCGGATTGTGGCAATGACTAATGAGAAATAATTCATATCACCACGGCTGACAGGAACAAGGTGCATCTGCCACTTTGTCCTAAATTGTCTGATTTGTGTGAGGATCTGTTGTGCTCTCTAAAGTGAAAGGTTGCTTTGCAGGTTGCTTCCTCTGAAAAATGAAATTGATTTCATTTACTTTCAAAACAAAACCAGGTGTTTGGCTGACCCTGGCGCCACAAAAATAAAAAACAAGGAGTCCTGCAGCTGGAGAAAGTGTGGGGGGGTACAAATAGCCTCCAGAAAGGTGCTTAAAACAGAAATAGGGATGACTATATAAACATTTTATTTCTAGACCTCCGACCTGATTGCAGAGATGTGACTATTATTGCCTCAGAAACACTGTCAGTATGTGGAGAGTGAGTGGCTACTGGTTTATCACGGAGTCATATTCATTGTGCCTCATGCACACACACACATACTGATTATTATGATGGAGGAGGCTACATTGCATTTGGTGGAACAGATCAGGGATGAGAGAGACATCAAAACGTGGTCATTTGTATCCCACTGATTCCGGTTACCATACTGATAACCGAGCTGATGTGTTTATCTGCGTGACGAATCAAAGATGATAAATGTTAATGAGGGAGCCTGTGTTCTTTAAAGTGTCCAGCAGATGGCGGTCTCTGACTGCTGGTGGAACTATGCGACTAAGCATTTGTCCCTGGGCCCAAGTGGGACCTGTAAGGATACTGGGCATGCAGAGTTTAGCACTGACCCTAATCTAACACAGCTGATCCAGGTAATAAAGGCCTTTAGGGGTGTTAAACATAAGAGAGAGGCAGTTCATGTTGGGCCAGAATTCTCCCATGTTCCATTTCAAAGCCCTCCATGCACCTGTAGCGCAACTTTCTCAAAGACTTTATCACACAACCTTATACCCAAGACTTGAGAGACACAGGTAGAGAATAATCAGAGTACCTGGGGTTGTTTACAGCTGGAGATCTTGAGATGTGAGCTACAATATACATGCTTATTAATTAAATTCGTCATTGAGCTACAGGACGTTTGAAAACAGTATTAAGCCACAGTAGAAAAAATATAAGCTCATTTAAAATATGAGGATAACTGACCAGATCATCTCACTGGGTACGGCACATTCAAAATCTGCACGAATTGCACAAGTCTGCTCTTATTGTGAACCGGAGAAGCAAAACAATGGATAAAATCATAATTTTTGCTCAACTGAAACTACCTGGTTATGTTTCACCATTATTCAGTCATTGTGGTACTTTACTGTGCAAAAGCAGCATGAAAGGTAAGCTCTTCATTCACACTGTACTAGGGATCCACTCTATAACCATTATGCTGTGCATGCGTAAATCACAATCATCACCTATTGCACATTAGCAGCACAGTGACATCTGACGGAAAATGAACAAAATAACAGAAAACAACAAAACAAGTAAATACTTTAACTTCCGTCCTCCATGCTATTGCTATATGTATGTTGGAGTGTGTGCTGTTAATTCACTTTTGTCATAAAAAAAGAATAAAAGAACAACAGATAATGAGAAATAAAGAGCAGGTTTTAGAGAGAGCAGCATGTGGACAGTTATCAGAGCAGTGTATCTGGAAATGGTCAAAGCATCAGAGTTTAAATTATTTTATACAGCATTAAAAGTGACGATGTGCCTAAACAAAAAGGTGCTAGATTGTGGAGCTATGAATGTATGTGTGTGCCCATATTAGTGCATGTATGTACTGCATGTTGGTTGGTTGTGTTACAGTTCTTGTAGGCTGGAGGAGTACTGGGTTTGAGAAGGGGTGGTGGAGACTACAGCTCTAGGGAAAAAGCCGTTTCTCAGTCTGTTCGTTCGTGATCTGATTGTTCTGAGCCTTTTTCCAAATGGCAGTGGGTCAAACAGATGAAGACTGCTTATGAGAATTTACCGCTAGTATAAGTGAGCCCCTATTGGCCACACAGGTTTCATAACAGCCAGGCCCTAGAGTGCATGTTGTTTCAGGACAAGGGGTTTGTTCATACTCATGACAAATATGAGCGACTTTCAAACGAAATTGGAACCATCAAAAAGAAGAGACGGTATCTGCGCAAAAATCTGAATTGAGCAATACAGCTTGTGATGTGAATGTAGAATGGATGTCAGGGGAGCTGAAATTGCACAAGCATCTCACAGGAGCGTGTGAATTCAGAAAATGAACCAGCTACAGGGAGCAGAGCCTATAGAGATCCTATATGGTGCCACACTGCTCAAACACAATGACTGAGGAAGCTATACATCAGTCAGAGTCACTATACCCATCTTTGGCACCTCTTTAGGCAACATTATTTGATCATCTCCGAGCAAACTCCTACACATTCAGCGATGACTAAATACTATACATTTTAAAGACATTCTTTAACCCCAGCTCTAGGTTTGAAGTACCTCAGCTGTACGTTTGTCAGAACACTTAAATTCCACATTTAGTTTTTGAAAGGAGTAAAATTCCAAAGCCTACAAACCAAGCAAATGTCTTTGACTATCATGTCTTTTACAGTTAAAAAGTCACATCCTCTGTTCATTATTTTAGTTAAATGTAATGTCCGGAAATGATCTGTACCAGCAAAATTGCTTTAATAATAAGGCTGAGCTTCAACAAAGCAAATTCAGTTATTTATAGAACAGGCAGAGTGCCAGATAGACAGAACACACTGACTAGATGACTCTTCTTGGCCTTCTCTCTCTCTCACACACACACACACACTAAAAACACACAAACGCAAACCCAAATGTTTCTAAAGTCTGTCATCAGTCATGTATACTACTTGAGATAAGGTGAATCCAAGCTACATGGAAAGTGTGGTAGTTACCCGGTCACCTTTCAGCATCGCTTTAAGCTTCACTTGCTGCTCCATGTCATGGACGTCTGTGTGTATGTGTATATATATGTGTGTGTGTGTGTGTGTGTGTGTGTAAAGACCACCCACACTGGTGGTGTGAGGAAAAATAGAGGTTGAGACATGGCAAATGTTTACCTCTCCCTACTCTCTCTCTGTCAATACAAGTCAACCAAGACAGAGACATTACTATTTACCTGTAATTGACAACTGACAACGTATTATCGTCAACTGACAGAGGTAAGGTCACAAATACTTTGTTTGGTAACAAGAAGCTTTTAAGCTTTTTCATACTTTATCTCATTCCATCATATGAAAATCATATGTTAAAGCATATTAGAATATTTTAAAGGTGATGCAGACATGAAATGGATGGAGCAAATTATCAACCTCAAATGAAAGTTGTGTGGGATCCTGTTAATGACAAACTTCAGCCTGGTGACACTTCGCTTCCTTGGGAATTCTTTGTGCAGCCTGGACCAACAGATTTGTATTGTATTTTTTGTGCTAGAAACAAGGCCAAGAATGGGCAGGACTATGTCAGTTTTGAGGTGTGCATATTCACGAGTCCAGCTGCTTCTTAACACTGGTGGTTTGCCTGTTTCACACTAAGGTTCACGGTTGATCAGTTCCGTTGTTCTGAATTGTCCTTTTCAAACTATTTCTTGATAAACACATTTTTTCTGTTTTATGGCACCTTTACAATTATTCCTTCAGATATTTATTTTGCATGCATCTAATGGGACTCACTGATCGAATATTCATAATTGCTAGGAAAACGCATATGTTGGCAGAACAGTCCAATTTCACAGGTAACAAACTGATACCTGTTTTTTCATTTTGGAATTTTCTCCAATCTGCACAGTTCCTTCTACAACAGCTGTGTGTGAGAGAAAGGTTAAGAAATACACAACAACACTGGACTTGGGCTACACTACTGCGATCACGCTGTTATACAGTGTGAAAGGAATATACTTTATTACTTATTCCGTTTGCAATTGGTTTAGATGTTTACAGCCCACAGTAAACAGTATTAGATTTTGGCTTTTGCACTCTGTACAGTCTGTTTTTTTTTAATGATAAATAAGCCATATATTAGACAGGAGGATTTGCTGGTATGGAGAGCAAAAGAGGGAGAGAGAGAGAGAGAGAGAGAGTGAGCGAAAGGGGAGAGAGAGAGCGAGGGAAAGAGCGCGAGAGAGAGAGAGAGAGAGAGAAATAGAGTGAAAGAAAGAGCGAGAGAGAGAGAGAAAGAGAGTGAAAGAAAGAGCGAGAGAGAGAGCGAAATAGAGTGAAAGAAAGAGCGAGAGAGAGAGAGAGAAAGAGAGTGAAAGAAAGAGCGAGAGAGAGAGAGAAAGAGAGTGAAAGAGAGAGCAAGAGAGAGAGAGAGAGAGAGAGAGAGCAAGAGAGAGAGAGAGAGAGAGAAAGAGAGAGAGAGAGAGAGACAGTGTGTGTGAGACAGTGAGAGGGACGGCGCAAGAAAGGAAGAGTAAGAGAGGGGAGGAAGGGAGTGAGAACGATAGTAAGAGGGAGAGTGGGAGCGAGAGAGAGGGAGAGTGTGAGAAAAGAGAGAGAGAGAAACATTCAACAGAAGACTGTAAGAACAGTGATAGCAGGTGATTGATGCTGCTTGCACAGGCTGTCACACTGAGACGGAGAGTAGAGAAGCAAGAAAGGAAGAGATTCTGCAGAACAGCAGTTGGCTTCCAGCTCTGATTAAATAGAGTGAGATTTAATCAAATAGCCTACTGGGGGGTCTGGACAGACGACAAGAAGAATACGGCAAGAGCGTAATGAATGGATGAGTCCTCTCCCAGGAGCCTCACGGCAGAAGTCAGATCAGATGTCTCTTGTTCTTTCACACTTTCGATGCTTCGGTCTTTCCTTCTCATTGCTTCTCACTCAATCTTCCATGCTTTCCTCATGTCTCTAATACTCTCTTCATGTCTTTTCACCACCGTGTCCCAATACGCCTTGGTCTTTTTGTCCCTGTTTAAGACTTCTCTATTTCCAGATAACAGTTTCCCTGTCTCTCGCTGCTCTCTCTCTCTTCAGATACAACTTTTAACCCTTACTAGCTGAGAATCGCCCACTACTCAAGTGTCCTTATATATTCCATTGCATTTACCTTTGATCATATTAACAAGTTCAAGTCTGCATTTTCAACATTTGTCTTTCAACAAATGACAAACACAGCAAACATTGTGACTGCCTAGGATCTCTGAGTCTGCCCTGTGGTATTTGGTAAAACTACATAGTGGGGCATACAGGGTCGGACTAGCTATTAGGAGTAATGGGAGTTTCCCCCGGTGGCTCGACTGTTAAGTTGCTTGATAAACTACACAGGTATAAACTTCAGGTGACAATTGATTGATATGTGCCTTTTTCAAAATTGGGTCAACATGAATTCCTTACACCTAGTGTTTGATAACACCAGAGTTAAATGTTTAAAAAAGTACCTCGTCTCCAATAGCACGCAAAGCCGGTGCCATTAACAAGCCCTTCCAGCTTTCTCAATACTAATGCGCTAATTGGTGTGTACCTCATCAGTGATTTGCAATTTGCCAGTAGCTGCATGCAGTGCAGAAGCATGACTGCTGTGGGACATCATTGATTTGATAGAGTTGCAAAGCTGGGCACATCAAAACAAAAGAGGCCCCTTGCTAATGATTTGGTTTAGAGATTATAGTCGTGTTGTGTGGTCGTCAACAAATATGATAATAGCTATAGACTAGAGGGTTTTAGAGCTGTTAGACTTGAGACAAAGAGGAAGGTGGCTTGTTAAGTTTATGGGCTTTTCATATGAGAATATAACATCATGATACTTTGCACTACACAAAAGAGGGCAACTTTACGAACCCAGCATATTGGTAACAGAGCATATATTGTTTTTACTGTACACTGTGTGTGTATATATATACACACACACACACACACACACACACACACATATAGGGAGCATATTGGAGTAGGTTTGGGAGTCGATAATTTAGATGATGATCAAGTAATATTTTGGTTTGTTAAACCCTTCAGAGCCCAGCAAAATAATCAAGCACTCTTTGGAATTCTTGGCACTTTTCAGACACTTTTTGGAGACTATTTGACCACTGTTGATTTTTGTTGTTGTAAACAACTTTGTGATTTCTATCTTGAAAGGTGTTATAACTATTAACAAAGTATTTTAACATAAAATAAAAATATTTTATCATTTTCCCCCTGGTTTATTTTAAAAATGAGAGCATCTTTTTAAGAGGAAATCAACAAGAGATAGAAATCAACACACAGCTGTGAGCCCAGGAATGAAAATGGGCATTAAAATTGTAATACTGTTTAGATTTTACCTTCTTTATTTCTTTTAATTTTAGTCTGAGTGTTCACTATATTATTTTTATTATTGTAATTGAAATAAAACAATCGTGAATATTAAAACTAATTCTAGAAAATAGATAAAATTCGCTAAGGTTAAGATGTTTCACACCAAACTCTCTCCAGACTGCTGTAGTTTTGCCAGCCTTCCCAATTCTTTGTAAGACAGATAATCAATGTTTAAAGGCACACTTTGGTCTGTGTAGCTAAGGGGCTGAGACTATAGAGTGAAACGGAGATCACAGGCTAATGTACCAATGTAGCCGATTCTTGTTGCTAATGTTCCCTTAAAATCAATGCAAACCATCAAACTGAAAGATTTTTTTCACTTGCAGTTGAAAATGAAAACACATGGCTAAACAAAGATTTAAAAATATTTACCTTTTGAAATGACTTGCATCTCATCACTGGTTTTTAGGCGAGCAGAAATCCTGTCACTCACTTTTACATCTAATCTGAACACACTTTCTTTTGGAGAATGTTCAGACAGCAGAGAACACCTTTAATATGATCTTCGAATATCATACTTATCACTGAAAGTTCCATTTTATAAAACTGCATAACTAATTATAATCAGGCAACTGTAACATTACTACATTACATTCCTGACGTGCAGCTTAATATAATGCATTTTTAAGACTCTGGAAAACTATGCTTAAAATATTTAGGGGAAAAATGAAACCCAGCTACTTTAAACATTTCTGTTAATGCTGTTACTGAACATTTGTTGCTATGGTCATTTAGTGTTGCAGAAGTACTCACGACACCTGCGATAAACTGTGAAAAATGTAGAATGACATAATTAAATCACAAAAAAGACAATACTGTCCACCCCTTTGTAAGGTGGTAATTAATACCTGTGGCTGTGCCCCGTTGATCATTAGGTAATAAAGCTTGCTTAGGATGCTCTGCTGCAGCTGATCCCATGACACTGACCTGTCCTCCCGCATCAAAAATGGAGGGCCAAACCTAAGGAAGAAGAGAAGTTTTCATGGTATGTATGTGTAAACATTTCATTAGAAACATCTACTTCCATCATGCTGGTTTATAGTTAGAAGCTATACATCAATCAGCCATAACATTAACACAGCCTGACTAATTATAAGGTCCTGCACATGCTGCCAAAACAGCTCTGACTGTGATCCACTGTGTGATCTGACATCTTTCTATAAGAGCCAGCACTAACATTTTGTGCAGCAGGAGCTCTTCTGTGGGATTGGACCAGACAGACTGGCATTCACTCCTGTTTTCTTTCATTGGATCAGTTTTGGTGGGTATCGACTACTGCATACCTGGGACACTCCACAAGACCTGCTGCTTTGGAAATGCACTGACTCAGTTGTCTAACCCACACTATTAGGCCCTTCCCAAAGTGACTCGATTCTTACGCTTACCCATTTCCCCCAAACCTCTAGAAATAACTAGATAGTCAATGTTATTTACTTCACCTGTCCATGTAAATCATCTGCTGACACACAGTGTCCTATAGCCCTTTATCAGTGGAACGTTGCTCTAGACTGAAACATTTTTGGACCACTCCTTCACATAGCAGTAACACTGACATGTGTTGAAACCCCTGCACTAGACATAGTACTGATATGATAATGGGTATCAGCTTTAGGCTAATATTAGCCGAAAATGCTAGATTGGATATTGGGGGTAAAAAAGGAAAAGAGATACTGTTTGATGTCATGCTGTTAGTTGTGAATTTCATCATGTACTACTACTCTTACAGAACCAAACACACCCTACAGCATTCAGAGTGGTCCACCACCCAAATAATCAACTGGGCAGAAGTGGCCATGTGTTGTGTATGTGCTGATCGCTTGGCCAAAATGAAATACGTGACTGTGTGTCTTGGAGACAGTGGGGCAGTGAATTGTGAGGGAGAGAAATAAACATATATAGAAAAGAGTAGAGGAAATGGTCACACCTCTCCCACTCAAAGCAAGTCCCACCTTTACACAGTGGATACATTAGAGCAGATTAGCCTAAATACTTCTCTCCATTTAAACCAACAGTATCCTCCAATAGATGCCACCCTTTGCTCTGTTTGGAGCACATCATTCAAATATGCTGCCAAAATCTTTCAAATAACTACCTGTGTCACTGCTGAAGAAGTAAATACAGAAACACACATCAACCCACCTGTAGAAAAGAAAGGACCACTCAGCGATAAACAATTAATTATACTGGGGTTTCGCTGCTGCGTCAGAGGCCATAATCATCAGGTTGTCTTGACACGACTAATACAGTCAGCTACTCTGGGGTTTTTCTTCTTCTCCTATAGGCTTTGATGTTCCTCTGCTTAGTTTGATTCTGACTTTGCCTTCAGGTACAATGGAGGTTTCCCCAACGAAAACATTGCTACACAACCCTCCTTGCCTTTATCGCAAAATTTCCATGCTGTATCTTTCTTTCCTTCTTTCTTTCCTCTTCTGTCTTTAACCACTACTCTCTCTGCATGGTCGTTTTGAGGCTTGAAGCCTTAAACATCAAGGACACACACACACTCAGATTTAGTCACTGCACAATACATCAGTACTGCAGCAACTGTATCTACTTGGCTCCTTTCACCAAAAAAAGCCTAATTTATTATTTAAAACCATTTCTAATTTTTATTGTACAAAAACATTCTTCAAGGAGCTGCTCTGAACATGTCGAACAAAACAAGCACTGGCAAAACAAAGATTAGTAAATAACATTTGAGGCCTGAAGGCTGAGGCTGAAGGTAAAGAGGTGCCAGCTTCCTAAACAGTATATGATAAAGATGATGTTTTGCTCAACAGCAGTATAAATTACACCACAGATTTTGTGGCGGGTAGAAATTTTAAGGGTCTAAAATTGAATTGAACAATGTTTTGATCAGTTCTAACTTTATATGATCAGTTCTTGACTGTTTGCCAAATTATGGATGAGTGGCATACCTCAAAGCCAATCACTAATAATCGTCTTTAAATGTTCCTTTGTCAAGCGAAGGAATAGTTCTCGCATAACTCCTCACACCAACCCTGTAGTGAGAAGAGCAGTGACAATACTAGAATGTAAAATAATTAAAGATGTGAAAAGGTGTTACTGAGGCATAATTCATACAGACACACACTATCCTGATCATCTGGATCTGGTGTCTTTACTTCTTAAACT
Source organism: Arnoldichthys spilopterus (assembly GCA_037974385.1). Taxonomy (NCBI): domain Eukaryota; kingdom Metazoa; phylum Chordata; class Actinopteri; order Characiformes; family Lepidarchidae; genus Arnoldichthys; species Arnoldichthys spilopterus. Next base: position 8,668 of record JBBPDA010149705.1, on the reverse strand, counting down.
AAATATGTTTTGGCTTCATTTATTTTGATGACCACACTCCTAGTTCAGTGGCTAAACTATTAACAGGCTAAAGTTAATCTAAACCGTACAGAAAATAAGTACAAAAAACCGTACAGAAAATAAGACTTGGATCTGAAGACAGGCTTAGATCTGTGTATAAAGCAGCTTTATCAGTGGCTATCCAGAACTTGTTGCACCAAGGCCACAGGCCAACAGCAACACACTTAAAATTCATAACTACTCAAAATTCAGAACTAAATAACTAGGTACAGGCAAAGGTAAAAAAAACACAAAACCAGACTTAGCACTGAACATCGCATGTGTGGGGTTAAGAGAAAGCAGTGTCGGGCTGAAACTGGAGATGGAGCAAGTCCATTAATCTCACCATCTTAAATATTATAAATGATGTAGCAGTGTGGGCTCTCCTCATAATTCTTTGTGGTTTTGATTTGTGTTTATAACCCCCATTTTTCTTATTGGTCATTGGTTCTCTTCATAAAAAAGTGTTCATTTATTCATTCATTCTTAAAATAACATGTCTATAAGGCCATTCCAAAACCTTTTCTTCATTCTTCTTCAACCATTCTTTGGGAGAATGACTTTCATGCTCAGGGGTTTCGTCATACTACTGGTGCTACTTTCTCTTCAGATTAAGTACAATGACTAAAATCCTGACATTTTTCATTTAGGATACACTGGTATAATTCAGAATTTAGTGTTCCATCGATGACGCCAAGCCCTTCTGACCTAGATGCAACACAACAGGCCCAAACCATCATACTATAATCATGTTTCACAGATGGGAAAAGGTTCTTATGCTGGTGCTTCGCAATCAGCGAGCATCCAAAAGTTTATTGAAGAGAGAGAAATTCTCTTGGCCAGAAGAAAACCCAGATTAGGCAAAGATGGTAGACATGTAGACAGAGATGTTTCGTTATCATCCCTGACCAGAGTGAATTTGCAGAAGGATCTTATGCATGTTTGTGGGGCCTTATCACTACGTGATCAAAGCTGTTAGAACATTTTTGACATTTGAAAGGAATGTAATAGACCCTGGGACCCTCATGTGGCATTTTAGTAAGATGTGCCTTTGTAAAATAATCACATCAAAAGTATGTACGAATGAGAGGCAAGTCTCAGAGTTCTGTTATCAGTGACTAGCTTGTGTTGAGGACTGATAACCAAAGAAAATGCCTGAGCAACTAATAGTCATTTATGCTGATCCTACGGGCACGCAGCTCCATAACATTCCATTCTCGGAGGAATGGAAATCACACTTAAGAGCCTGAATTGCTTAAGAGATAAGTTAAGATAAAGCAAGAAACAAGTTAAGGATGAATCGTGAAATACTAATACGTGAGAGTCTTGACTCCATCACAGTGCTTTCTTTTCTCCAAACATTGCACTTCTTGTTTTAAACCTCATCTCATCCATCATCCTTTCCATGTGATCTTTAACAAACTGTAGCTCAGTGTGAACAGTGGCTTTTTAGAGGCAACCCTTCCATGTTCATCACACTTTAGTGTTTTTCTGATGTAGTTCATAATTACATTAGCCAATGTGAAAGAGGCCATTAGTCATTAGAATTTACCATAGCTTCATTTTTGACCTTGCAGAATATTAAATGCCTTGAAATATGGCATAAAATTGCAGCAAAACAATTTCAAATGTGTATGGGGACAGAATCTCAGTCCATGTGTGTGTAACCAGAATCTGGAAATGCCTACAGACATTGTCAAATGCATATAGGGTCTGCAAATGTGTGCTCAGAATCCTTGAATGTGCGATCAGATCTGTAAGTGTAAAAGAATCTCTGTAATGTAATGTGTAATGAAATTTGCAAGTGTATTTAAATGTGTCTCTGTACAGACATATCTGAAGACATGTACATAGTGAGTGTGTAGTCAAATCTGTAAATGTGTACAAAGGTGTTAATGGCTGAAAAGTGTATTTTGCACCAAAAGCTGAAAATGCAGAAGTCAGTTGTTGTGTTTGGCCTAAGGTTCAGACTCTGCTCAGCTCTGAGGCCTGTGAATCTGCCTGCTTCCCTTCCCTTTTTTATTTCTCTCTCTCTCTCTCTCTCGCTCACTAGCTCTCTCTCTCTCGCTCGCTCACTAGCTCTCTCTCTCGCTCTCACTCCCTCGCTCACTAGCTCTCTCTCTCGCTCTCACTCCCTCGCTCACTTTGCTTTTCTCTGAGTCTTTGGGATCCCAAATTTGGGGGACACCTGTTTCTAGATAGACACCTCTCTCTCTCTCTGTTAAATAAAACTTTTAAAATTACTTTACAATGTAATTCTGACCTCTCCTTGAAGACACGTCGACACTCGCCAACATCACAGTTCATCAGCTCATTCAGGCTTCTTGATCGGCTGAGGTTTTATTCGTGATTTTTGCTACAGTTCTACCGTAGTGTGAGCAGATTTTTTTCACCCAAAGCAGAAGAGACCATTTTTCAAAATGTAAAACCACAGCAAACTGATGACTATTGCATTTTCAGCTCTTGGTGCAAAATGCTTACACTTTTAGCCATTAACACATTTACAAAAGTGTCTATACACGGACAAATGTCTTTACACTTGTAAATCTTCTAACACTTTTGGATCTGATCACAAACATGGATTCTCAGCACATATTTGCAGACCCTGCATTTGCAAATCATAGTACGCATTACAAATTCTTTTACATTTACAAATCTGATTGATTAAACACACAGACTGAGAAATATCTGGGGCTGCATTACTCTCCACACACATTTGCAAATAGTTTTGCTATGAAAATACCCTCTTAGTGATAGCTGCTGGCCAAGCTGTCGGAGAGAGAGAAAGTGGTCATTTGGTAAAGTTCCAACTCTTTAGAGATGGTTTTGTGATCTTTTCCAACCTGATGAGCATTAACAACTCTGTTGGATCATAACATCAATGTCCACTTGTGCTGGAGCATCATTCCACTAACTGAAATAAAACACCTGACTCTAATTACACCTTCAAAATCATTTCTACTCCTAGATGTTCACACACTTTGCCTCTCACAGATATGTGATACTACATAATTTTCCTTAATAAATAAAAAAACTAAACAATAATTTTTATACCTCATTTGTTTATTTGGATCTATTTTAGGACTTTTCTTAAAGTCTGAAGATATTTCAGGTCAAATTGTCAACTGTTATTAATCAGAAAGACATTTTTTCCATTACCTATTTTCACACCCATCTTTACCAAGCCTGCCAATAAATATGGAACCGACTGTACATGCCTGATTCAATTTTTATTATTTATTTTTATTATTATTTATTTATTAACATTATACCAATTACACCATGTTCCAAATTATTATGCAAATTGTATTTAAAAGGTCATAAAGAATAAATATTTCGTTTTTTAATTAAACTCATGGATGGTATTGTGTCTTAGGACTCTTTGGATCATTGTAATCTATCTCGGATACCTGTGATAACTAGTTTGCCAGGTGAGCCCAATTAAAAGAAACTACTGAAGAAGGATGTTCCACATTATTAAGCAGACCACCATTTTCAAGCAATATGGGAAAGAAAAAGGATCTCTCTGCTGCCGAATAGTGTGAAATAGTTGAATGAGATTTTTATTGTCATTGTATCAGGATACAACGAAATTTGTTACCGTGATCATCGTACTGTTGAGATTTGTGGCTGATTCAGAACACACACAAGTTTGTGCAGATAAAGGCAAAATAAGGAAGGTTTCTGCCAGACAATTACATTGGATTAAGAGAGTAGCTACTAAAATGCCATTACAAAGCAACAAACAGGTTTTTGAAGCTGCCGGTGTCTCTGGAGTTCCATAAATGTCAAGGTGTAGGATCTTCCAGAGACTTGCAGTTATGCATAAAACTTCTATTCAGCCACCCCTAACGAATGCTCACAAGCAGAAATGGCTGCAGTGGGCCCAGAACTAAATGAAGACTAATTTTCAAAAGTTTTTTTTTTCAAGACAGATGGTCCAACAAGGCTGTGATGTCAGCAAGGAGAGAGCTGGTCGGCCCCTTAAGGGTCCCCGAGTTTCTGACTGACCACTTTCTTCCATGGTACAAAAAGAAGAACCGTGCTTTTCCTAAAATCCTCTTCATGCATGACAATGCACCATATCATGCTGCAAGGAATACTTCCATATCATTGGCTGCTATGGGCATAAAAGGAGAGAAACTCACGGTGTGGCCTCTATCCTCCCCTGACCGCAATCATATAAAGAACCTTTGGAGCATCCACAAGCAAAAAATCTATGAGGGTGGGAGGCAGTTCACATCCAAACAGCAATTCTATGTCAGCTATTCTGACATCCTGCAAAGAAATTCAAGCAGAAACTCTCACAAGTTCATAGGATGCAAGAATTGTGAAGCTGATATCAAATAAGAGGTCCTATGTTAAAATGTAACTTGTCCTGTTCAGATGTTTTTAGATGTTTCAAATAGTTTTTGATTTCAGTAAATATGACCTCCTAATGCTGCAAATTCAACAAATTAACATTTTCAGTTATTTACAACCTATAAAATGTTTTGAAACTCTGTTGTACCTAATAACTTGGAACAGTGCATTTAAGGTTTTTATTTTTGAAAAAAATACTGTTATCATTGGGAGGTTTGTTCAATAACATTTGAATTATACTCTAAAATATGACTGAAACACAGACGAATCAAGCGCAAGATATTAAATCCAGTACGATTTATAAATAAATAAATGGATGGACTTTTATAAGATTGTGTTAATAAAAGTACATAATGTCAGTAGATACTGAAATGGTCAGACTAATTTACGTGAAGAAAACCTTGATGACCCCGTGTTTGATTTGGTTTGTTGTATAAATCATTAAAGTCTCTACACCTCCTCTCACTCCAGCCTGAGTACACCAGCTTTTGAAGTTCAGAGAAAAAATGCAGAGCCATGATCTGGTTCCTCTGAAAGCTCTGTGCAGATAATGCTGAGTCATTAGCCGGCCATGAAAGTGTTCTGATTTAGGTTTATGAAAGGTGAAAATGTATGAAAGGGGCTCCTTGCGGAATGCAGTAAGGCCGCCTGGAGAGGAATGTGAAAAAAGCTTCACTGCTATAATTCTATGCTGGTGGAACAGCGGCAGAAACTCCCTGCTGTCACAAACCAAAACAAGCTGAAAACTCCTTCAACTCTTTCCCCTCCCTCTCTCTCACTTATGATTACTTCTAAAACAAAAAGCCCACTCTGACACTGACTCCAGGTGTATGAGCTTGGGAAAAAGAGGAGGAGCTGAGTGACACAGAGAGAGGGAGGATGGAGGGAGAACAGACAGAAGAGAAGATCTCACCATAAAGACTAATAATTGTGTCACTTTTCCCAATCGTTACTCATTGCCTGTTCACAAATATGACTCGGCATCAATCTGGGTCACGTTTGATTTGTTTGTGGTAGGCGCGGAAGGGGGAGTGTAATGATGATATCGCTAAAAATTAAAAATGCCCACCTGACTCCTAGGGGCTTCATAAAGGAGCAAATAACCCAGAATGGATCCTAATGAGCCTGTCTACACACACTGAGAAAGATTCATGAGGTGTAGTTATTCCTGGCTTTTAATGGCTTTGGAAATACACATTTCTGAACTCTTGCGGTGGTTTTTTGGTTTTATGGTGTCTTATCAGGAGGAGCTTATGTAAGGCCACATCTGTGCATGGACATTTTTTAGAGGAAGCTGGAGAAAAGTAGTCCAAATCATATTCTGTAAGCTATTAACCTACATGAGGAATATTGAAGCACATTATGAAATTAGCATTAGCAGCGCCAGTGTCTACTTTAGACCGTCTAGACTACTAAGCATTAAGGTTGCTAAAGTATCTTAGATGGTTGTAGAAAAATACTTGATTGCTTTAGAACCTTTATCATCAACCTTTTATAACTTTATTCAGAATATTGCTCAATTTTAAAAAGGTTCTTCATATCTCATTGCTCTTTAAAGAACCACCCATTCAGAGGTTCATACAAACATTTGCAGGCCCTTAACCTTAAATTGTAAACAGAAAATGTGTGCCATAAATAAATATCAACATTGCTGACATTATTCCTTTAAAACTACAGGTATTACGCAAAATAGACTACCCCACATTATTTTGAGGATTTTTTCCACACTTAAACAACAAGGATAATCTGAAGAAAAGATTAACTGCATATTTCATTCTTTTGCCAGTGCTGAATCTGGAATATCTACTTTCAAAAAATAACAACATGACCATATAAAATACAAATGCCATTAAAAGAAAATGGACTTGAGCTGTAGATGTGAAAGTATTTACAAAAATTACAGTTTTTTACTACTCTGCTTATGTGAATGGTTATGCTCCCACAAAAATAGTCATTATATTATCAGTCTATTTTTTCATCATTGCTCAACTCTGTGCTAAAAACCCACTAGTGCTTATATAGCTTATCATAACTGTTTAAAAAACAGTTATAAATACTAAAGCAAACTATATTTTTGTTATCTTTCAGTCATAGGTTGCAGTTCATATGTAATAAAAATGATGGCAGGACTATCTTGTGAGAAAAGGCCAGGAGAAGTGTTGCACAAAAATGTCTTCTGTCTCTAGCGCATCTTCACCATCCAATTGATCTGCATAAGAACACAATCTTTCACTGCTCTCCCTCCCTCTGTCTTTGTCTTCTTCTTTTGGTAGCACGCGTGGGAGGGAATCGCTGGGGACTCTCTTGATCTCTGGGTGACTGCCAGTGACGGAAGTCTATCTAATGGATCACTCTGCTGTGTCAAATATCTCTGAAAACTTTTGAAAGCCAAACTCCAGACTGAGCTAAAGGTCTGTACATTCCAATTCAAGATTTTTGCCTGAGGCCACAGACTTTTGACAACTGTTATGTCAGGGATTGTCTGACGTTACATGATTTTGTTTCTGGGTGTTTGAGATGACATGGGTACCTAGACCAAATCAGTCTACTGCCAGGGCTGTGTCATAACCCAATATGAGGTTGCATATATGAAGAGTTAAAGTGTAAGAAGTGCACCTGAAATGTAGCCTCATGTAAAGACCACTTTGTGAAAGTGACTATTTGTCATGGTGAACACACTCAAGCACCAACAAAATGTGACCTCTGCATTTAACCTACCACACATGCACAAGCTACAGACTGTTCACTGATCAGCATCACAGCAACTCACAGGTCACTGTACTAAAGTAACCAGTGAGTGTAAAACTATGCAAATAAGCTCTATAAGAATTGTCTGTATTGGTTTGGGAATGTTTAAATTGTACCAGCATGGTTGGTCCTCACCTCACAGCCTGCTGTCCTGCTCCAGCTGCATTACACACCAGAAGAAGAATCTTCACTGTGCCTGCACCCTGATTAAGGAACTCTGAAGAGAGTGCTCCGGATGCAGCCAACCTTTGACCTTCTGGCCCAGATGAGGAGTATGGTGAGGAGGGCAGGCTGTGGTGGTACCCTGAAACAAGGGGAAAAAAAAAAACTGAATTAACTAGAGACCGGTTCTGCTCACTGCTCCACTGGAGACATGCCATTTGCTCTTATCAGCTATGTATATGATGAAATTAGGAGAATGACAGGCTAGAGAGAGGCTTGGGAGGAACATCAAAGCACAGCACATTGTTTGAATAAAATGAGAGAGCCAAAGTGAGAGAGAACGAGAGAGAGACCCAGAGAGAGAAGGAGAGACCACAGAGTTTGCTCCTAGGAACATTTGAACATTATAACGGTTTGGGCAGATAATTGCTTTTTAAAAAGTTACTGGCATTGGGAAGATGTTTAAATTTGACCAATATATCAAACCAACATTACTGTATTTGTAACCATATGAAAATAGTCATGCAAAAAAAACAAAAAAAACAAAAACAATTAGGACACTCCATACACAAATATTTAGGTTTTTATTAAGAAATATCAACATATTAATATTAGATCCCTTTTCAAATTACATCTATAGATAAATGTAATGTAATTGCATCATCAATGAAAAACTCGTTATTTCATTCATCAACATTCATTTATTTAACAAAAGAGATGAACAAAAATACCAATTCTTACTGAGGAACAAAACAGTTATTAAGATGCATAAAGAAATCATCAGATCAGAAGATCAGGCATCTACCATCTGAAATAGAATGCACAAGTTTAAATTACATGGCAGGTGTGCAAGAAGAAAACCCTTGCTGTGGAAAAAAAACATCAGGGCACGACTAATGTTTGCCAGAGACTACACCGACAAACAGCGGGACTTTGGGAACAATGTGCTTTGAACAGAAGACCAAAGACTGCATTTGAGCACTATGAATTCTTCTCTGCATCAGACAGGGTTTGAGGACTGTGTGAGACCATTTGTCCGGAAATTGACCTGAAGTGCTGATGGACCATGCAACATGACAATGACCCAAAACATACCAGTAAAGCCTTTAAAGATGGCTCAGAAGAAAGAAATGAAGAGTTCTGGAATGGCCACAGCATCTCAACAGAATTCAGATCCAGGCTTGATTGGTCCAGGAGTGATTTGAAACGGGCTGTGCATGCAAGACACCCCTTAAACATCAGATAGATAAAAGAATTCTGATCTGAAGAGTGGGGAAAACTTTCTCAAGTCAAGTCAAGTCAAGTAGGCTTTTATTGTCATTTCAACCATATACAGTTCACACAGTACACAGTGAAA
>JBBPDA010149690.1:0-19873 GCA_037974385.1 Arnoldichthys spilopterus | reverse complement strand
GAAACATATACATACATACATATATATATATAGATATATATATATATATATATATATATACTGTCATATGCAATATTTAAAGGATAAACATAAATGAAGATAAAATGGCAAATTGAAATTCCATTTGACTAAAAGGTAAAGTAAATAACATTGATTATGTTGTTACAGTGGCACCTGTTTATGTTAAGCAGCAAGTGAACAATCGGTTCTTGAAGTTGATGCATTGGAAGCATGGAAAACGGGCCACTGCCATTAGGGAATACCATAGCCATGAAGAGGTGTACTTGGTTTGCAGCATGGTTTAGCAGTGACACCTTTCTGTAAAATCCAGCATTATATTATTCCACCAGTCCACTAAAGTGGCTTTTCAATGCTCATCAAGGAGCCTTAGATACCCATGACCCTTGTTCACTGGTTTCCTTCCTAACAAACCACTACATGGAAAGAGCACCCCAAAAGACCACTCATTCTTGCTGTGACCAAGTCTTGTAGTCTTACATTTCCCCATTTTTCCCACTTCCAACACATCATCTTCAAAAACATTTGTGGCCACAATGTTTCATTCTGTTGAAAAAAAAAAGATATTCTATGTAGATTAAGCTCTTAATCAAACATCAATAAGCAACATGTGCTCCTATAAGTAGATGTGTTCACTAATTAGTAGGGGTGTCAGGATACTTTTGGATAAACAGTTTGTATTTCCATTGCATATTAGCTTAGAAATATATGTAATAGTGTATGATGTACTGCATCAGCTGCATATGGAATCTAAAGTACCAAAAAATGTTTTCTAAGAATCAGATGAATTTCCCCCTTTAGATATGATTAGTCAGATCTGAAGTGAAACATGAGATTATTGCTAACTGTGCGTGAAATTTGGACTGTGTTCCTTACTTCCACAGCTTTCTCTCGCTCTGTTGCGTGTGTGCGTGTGTGTGTGTCCCCAAGGGAAACATAGATCAGTTAAAGTGACCACTCGGATGCTGATTAGAGCAGAGCGAAAGGCTAGTTTGTGCTGATAAGTGAAGAGTAATGAGGAGGGAACATGCAGAAAGGGAACAGAAGCCCAGGTTTGCCCATATAAACTCAATTACAGCAACATCTACCACACCACCAGGGGAGAAATTAAACCCATTTAAATACTCACACAGATGTATAGACACACCCGCACACACACACTTGCATAGACCTTGCACATTATAGGACTGCACCATACATTGCTTTTTTTATAGTTTTTTTTTTATTTTATTATGTACGTCATTATATATTTATATCACAAAAGGTTGAAGTATGCAAATAAGCCCTCTAGCCAATCAGTGTGTTTTTCCTCTGTGCTGACCAACCACAGTTCCAGACAATTGATTCTGTGGATGTTTCGATGAATCTAGGTGTCATAGGTTGGTTGAAGGAAGTAACAGACATCGATTCCAACATGGGACTGACAGTCAGAGGTGACAACAGCAAAGACCAGACAAAACACAAGGGCAAGCACAGGGGTATAAATACTCTAAACAAGATAACTGACACCTGAATGGGGGCAGAGCACAGAGACTAGACACAGATGACAGGACTGACAATCAGGACAGGGCAGGGCCGAAGAGCACATGGAGCAGAAAACACAAACATGACCATGTGGCAACCAAAACAAAACAGACCGTTCCATATCTTAAAATTTACATGTGCAACATGTGACGTTTTGCATGTAGGTTAATTCCCCATTTGAGGTAATTGTTTTACACCTACTCTGGTCTGTCTGCACTCTGATTGGCTCAAGGTTAATTAGTTCATATAAACATATTTATTTACACATTGGATGCAATGGAGTCATTACATGACAGTGTAATGCAGAAATATAAATATATATATATATATGCCTGCTGCTGTTGTATGCAAACTGTGAATAATTATTTGCCATGCTATGTTCTTGTTGTGATAAATGCAAAACAAATGTGAAGTTTGTTGTGCTAGCTTGCTGTAGATGGGCATATCAGCATTTAATTGTTAACTGAGGTCGATCATTAGCGAGACAGCTCCCTCGTTAAGAAGGGGACCTCAAATGTGATGCTGCAGAGTATTGGCAATTGATCAATGTTATTAGGTGTTTGTGTAAGATAACCCTCCCATCCAATATCATAACCATCCATCCCTGCATATCACAGTCTCAAAAGGAACCAATACAATCATAATATTATTATTTTGTTCATATTATTAAGGCCTATTCATTCTCTCTTTCACACATTTTTTTAAGATGAAATAAAATAAAAAACCTGCAAAGAAAATAGAGAATGTTGTTTTTACAAAGACTCCATAAATAGCATCTCATATCAAGCAAAAACTGTAGAGCAAGAACATCTAAACAGATGTTTTAAAGAAAAGTTTCTATTAGGTTCTTCTCCTTTTTTTGCAAAAAAACACTGGCGCTGGGGATTAATCTCTAATCACTAATTTTGTTTACCCCACTGTCTTCCTCTGAAATGAGGATTATTCACTGTTGCTTTTGTGCCAGGTTTAAAATCTCTCCATTTTGCACTCGTGGTGGCAAAGAGACTTGACAGTAGTCCTACATCAGAGGCAGCTATTCGGTAGAGGAAACTGAGAATAATTGACCCAAAATGTAAAAAAAGAAATACAAATAAAGTTACACATACATAAAAAAGATCTTTAAACACGTTTTATCCGCTCTTTCTGTCTTATTAGCCATCACTCAAAACTGAAAACAGCATTTACAGAGTGAAAAATGGCAGTGTCGAATCCAAAGGAGCTGCAAATAGAGCTGCACTAGGGAGCACGAGTGAACGTATCCTTCTTTTCAGCCCAACTCATTAATTTTCTTAGTCCTTTAGCTCTATTCTATCTCAGTGCGTTATAATCTTCCACTATATACTGTGTGCTTCACTGTCTACTGGCTGGAGGTTTGTTTGGTTGAAATATGTTCCATGTCAAATTACTGCATGCTCTCTGGTAAAGCCTAGATAAGTCGTCAGCTAACGTTATCAACCCTCGAGAGGGTAGGGTGGTACACCTAAATTTTTTCAAACAGCCTAATAAAGGTGCATGGCACAGCCATTTTGGGGGTTTACACAGCATTTTGTTAATAGGTGGCTTTGATTTCTGGCTGGTGTGGCCTAATGATAAACAACAGCAGCATTATAATAATAAAATAATAACTCTTAACTAGCTAGTACCCATTTATGGAGGTGATCTTATATTAACTATAGAGTGTAGTGCTACCTTTAACTTTGATCTTGTGAGGTTTTGGTCTGGTCTGGGTCTGTCTTGTTTTCCCTGGCCATGTTCTCAAGTCTTGTGTTTGTGTATATGTTCTAGCCCCACCTTTGTTCACGCCCTTGTCTCCGCCCTTGTCACCTGTTCCTTGTTTTCTGTTTCAGTATTTAGTCTCTTGTGTTTGGTTTAGTCATTGTTGGTTCTCTGTTATGTTACCCATTTCATTCATTCATTCATTTATTCATTTGGCTGACGCTTTTATCCAAAGCGACTTCCAAGACGTGGAGCAGTACCTTGCTCAAGGGTACCTCAGTAGTGCCTGAGCCAGGACTTGAACCTGCAACCTTCAGGTCCCCTAACCACTAGGCCACCACTGCTGGCTGGTCTCTAGTTGTGTCTTTAGTTGTGTTCAGGCTTGGTTTTCTTAGTCTATGTTTTGTAATACAGCAGTTTTAGTGTATTTTTTTATTTTTAAAAAATGTTTAAAACCGTAGAGCTTGCAATTACTTCCTGCAAACAACAATCATTACAGATCTGACGGGTTAGCACACATTTGTCACAAGAAACACTTTTACAGCCTACATGACTTTTTTTCAACCAAGAAGGCCTGGAGCACGCCCTGCAAAAGCAACGTAGGGTCTGTAACATGTAGGGTGTTCAGCTAGCAAAATGTGTCTGTCCCAATAAAAGCAATTGGAAATATTGCCTTGGCCCACCCCTCACACCCACTCTGAGCTAGCTACAATGTAAAGTTACCATTTTACTGTTCTGAACTGCTGGCCTAAAACAGATATTTTATAAGGAAAAGGCATCTTATGTACAATATTTCAAATTAAAGCAGCCCCTGATGGCTCCTCCTCCTGTTAGATATAACAACCTGCAGCCTCTGAGATGCTTTTAATGGCGCTAGTACATAATTTAAATTATAACAGTGCACAAGATGGGGTTGCATTTCTCAATGGCTGGGTGGACATGCACACTTTTTTGTTATTCTGATTGAAGATTTTAGGTCAACTGTTTAATAGGATGTGATCTAATAGGGTCTAGGATTTACATATGCTGACCCATTTAATTGGAGCAGCTGCATGACGTGCGCATCATGCATTTGTTTTTCTAGAGGGCTTTGTTTGGCTCTTTTTAAGTGTAAGCTCAAGATGGGTATCCATCCTCTGTTGCTTAAGTCTGCCATAGCTTCATTTAGTACAAACAAACCACTTTATTTTTTAACCTTTTTTAGGCACACTATTCTGTATTTAACAGTAAAATGTTTGCAATTGCTGTTCCTTGATTAAACAATTTATCTTTTAGTGGAGACTATGTAACGCATTTCAGCTGACCAGAATGATGTACAAGATGCTGTTATTAACATACATTAAATGAATTCTCTGAATTATGCTCCTGAAATACAGTGTCAGAATCATAATGCAAGACTAATGATTGTTTATGTTTTTATGATTAATCAACTAATTAACTAGACTCTTGTTGGGTCAGTGTTTAATTTCAGGAACGTAAAAAATTCAAAAATTTTGAACACTGAACTTACTCACATTTTTTGGGAAATGCATGGCAATGACCATAGCATAAATAAATAAATACATAGACATACTGTTCTCCCTCCTGCCGTCTGGAAGCATTCGGGCATTCACTACCAGAATGTACAATAGTTTCATCCCTCAGGCAATAAGACCCTTAAACAATCACGGACTGTCCACACACACACACACACACACACACACACACACACACACACACACACACACACACACACACACATACACACATACACGCTCACTTAACTATTCCTTAACTTTATATTTATTTACTAATATTTATCTTTATGCTGATACACTCTCCTCTCCTGCTCCCTGTGTCATTGTTTACAATCACATTATTGCATTTTTTGCACATCCTGCTACTTTGCAACTGGTAGACCCATAACTGCGCACTGGTCACTGTTGCACTGTCTTTGTTTGTACCTGTCTGTCTTTGCACTGTCCTGCATTTTTTACATCTTTGCACACAATGCACTTTATATGTCAGTTGTGTGGTTTTTGTGGTCCTGTGTTTTATGCAGCACAGTGGTCCTGGAGGAACGTTGTTTCATTTCACTGTGTACTGTGTGAACTGTATATGGTTGAAATGAAAATAAAAGCCTACTTGACTTGTAAATAAGATGGATAGATGGATAGAAAGATTCAAAGTCTGTTTAATGTTAGCAGACTTCTAAAAGGATTCTTATTGTATAAAAAAGCATATGCAGGTTGCCTCACTCTGTTGGAAATCCAAGCCAATTCTATTTTATTTCTATAATTTTTACAACTGATGTTGCCACAAAGCAGCTTTACAGAATCCAGGTCCGACCCCTAGTGAGCAAGCCAAAGGCAACAGAGGCAAGGAAAAACTCCCTAAGCTGTAGGAAGAAACCTTGGAAGAAACCAAGGCATAGAAGGTGAACTCATCCTCCTCTGGTCCACAAATGACTGGAATGACTGCATTTAACTTTGTAAATATGATCATTACAGCTTTTTACATTGTGCTTTTTTATAATCCAGGTCATCTTTTTCAACTAATCATTGCATTCCTGCATGCTATGTTGTGCATCCACCCTTGCCGTTATATCCATGTATTCTTGTGCGGCTGAATATGCCTCCTCATGAAGCACCCACATTACAGGTGCCATGGGTCAACCACCAATATTGATTACTTTAGAGATGTATGACTAGCAGTCACGACTCTCTATGGTTGCCTGTATTTATTCTAATGTGTTGAGAAATCATTATAAAAAAAGTTAATTCAGTCCACTTCATTTCAGGGCTATTTACTCAGTACAGTAATGAAAATAACAACACCATCAACACTGGTTAAAAATGACTTTGATTATGTATGATTGAAATGATTATTCTTTGTAAACAGTCACAGGTTTGAACCATTGTCATATCCTTCTTTGCGCTTTGTGATCATAAGGGTAATGCTAGGCTAATTGTAGCTTGGAGAGCTTGCTTACCTCTTCATCTCGAGGTTCCACGATTCTGCTGTCTGCTGTCTAAAATCTGAAGTATGTCCAAACAAGGCCTGTTAGATTGCTCAGAGTGTAAATCCCTCTCTCTGCAGCTGAGCTGGGTTGTGAAGTCATCATTACTATATTGCAGGTGCTGAATTATTTACTTGTTTTGGCTTGAAATTGAAAGTGAGGTTGCGTGTCCACTGTCCATCTAAAGGACATTCATTGCAGTGGCCCAGACCTACTGTACATGAGCACTTGTGAGGCAGTGGCCTCAGTAGTACTGCTGCTTTTCTTTTTTTTTGGCTTAAACATAATCATTAGTAAACACAAGACGGCTGAATCTGATTGACTGAGTAGTTAAGGGAAACAATGATAAGTACAGTTTGGCAGTTGTCTTGTCCCACACTGTGTCAAAGCTACAATAGACAATAATGTAGCTATGTATGCATTAGTAACAGAATTGAAGCAAACATTTAGACGTAACACAGAAGTTATTTTCCCTAGTAACTAATTACATTTATATGCAGTAATTGGTGAAGTAATTTGTAGTGTAACTAATTACTACTTTTCAGAATGTTACACAACGCTGATCACCAGAAGTTACATTGTTGTTACACGCATTGTATTTTCTCAGATCTTTGCCTTTGTGTTAGGTTTAGGTAGAATTGGGCAATAAGATTTTTTTTTTAAATTAATTTCTGAGCATATCTTTGTATCACTGTACTTAAAAACACTGTCAAATTTCATGTTTAATTTTAAGAAGATCATTATTAGTCTTGCTTAAGTGAACATATTGTACTGTGGTGTTAAAAACACTGAATAAAATATTTTTATTCATACTTTGACTTTTAGAAAATAATGACACTGTAGGCTATTTTCTTTGTCCCATCCTAAAACATATCATGATATATCGCATATCTGTGAAATTTCTCAAAGTATCGTGATAAGATATTTTTGCCATATCGCCCACCTCTAGGTTTAGGTCTTAATTTATGGAACATTCCTTTTCCAGACCTATTCCATTTTGGGGCTATCATTCAAAGTTAATTAAGGTTCAGTTCGGTGATCGCTATAGGACTGGTATCAGGAAGCGAACTGCAGTAATTACCTTGAAAGTTGCCTGTGCTATGTAACTATGGCTGTTGTGCAGCAAATCAATGGTAGTGAGCGAGATAGAAAGAAAGAAAGAAAGAGAGAGTGAGCAAGCAAGAGGGATCCATTCAGACACTAATTATCTAGTGATTTAAATCTGGAGTTTAGTTTGAGTACAGCTTATGTCGCTCGATGTCTCTGTAAAAAGAGTTTTCTATTATTGTAATTGAAATTCCATCAAATGAACAATTATCTGTTGAGTGACTTCACTTGTTTAAACTTCAACATAACCACAGGCAATAACAAAACAAAACATTCTGTCAATGTGTCTTTCTGTTTTTTCCTTAAGTGCCAGTTAGTGAGTAATTAACTTGTGTTTTAGTGTTAACTCTGATAGGACCTTATTTACATCAATATTGTTTATTACATATGCACCAAGGTTTTTTGGAAACTTTTGGTACACCTAGTATGTATCTACTCTCCATTGTTTATTTTATTAGTTCCACTTTCCATACCAGGCATATTGTCCATCTGTTTTTCTGCATAATATATATGAGCCCATTTTTACCCAGCTCGTCAGTTGTCAGGACCTCCATGCCAAATGGGCAGGTGATACTTGAGTGATGACACCTTTGCCACATTTAGTGTGCTTTTGTTTTCTGATTTGGTTTGTTCTGTTTGGTTTTGCCTAAGGGTTTGGTGAGCATGGTGGTTAGTAGTTACTGGTATGGTCTCAGGTTAACCTGGTGTGAATCATAGGGGCATTATATTTATTTATTTTATTTTTTTTAATTAATATTATTTTTATTTTGTAAAAGAATATCAACCAACTCATCATCATTCACTGACTTTGTCACATGATTATTTTTGTAAATGGTCCATCTTGTTCTGGTTAGCTGCATTTAGCAGAACCTTTATGCCTTTACTATGTTGTGTGTATGATATTCCTGCTAGCTAATGAGATTTTCTCCCTTACTCTTTACATGAAAAGTAAATGAAATCATCACCCCTCAACACCCTTTACCCCACCTCTGGTTTAACCTGGGTGGGCAGTTCATATTGAGCCCTTAGCACAAATTGCAGTGCCATTAAAGGGCATTTCCACTTCCAACACTGCTTATGAGTCTTTGCCAATGCTACAGTATAAAGTCATATGCAAATGTTTCTGCCCCCCCGATCATGTTGATTTTCTAAGTTGAAATAAATGTTTATTTTCTAAATCTAACAAACATCTTGCCTGTGCAAAAGTTGTGGCACCTTTAGTTTTTCCAATTTATTAAAGTTAAGTTAAATTAATAAAAAAAGCACAGCAGGCTGTACAGCAGTGGTTCTCCTGGAGATCTCCCCTCATGCAGGTTTTTCCTTAAGCCCTAATCCTAACACATCCATTCACCTATTTAGTAATTAGATGGAGCAGGTGGGTCAGTTAGAGTTGGAGTTGAGATCAATGCAACATGCAATTTGGCCAGGGGTGTTCAAACTTTTGTAGACGACTGAGTAATATTCTTTCTCGTGTGTCAAATCTGCATTCACCTCAATTATTCATGCACAAGCGTATGTTGAATGTTAGAGATTAATATCTCATTTGAAATGTACCGACTTCATTTATGCTTATGAAATTTTAAAGACCGTTATGAAGCAGGCAAAAAAATGTTTGCTCAGTCTGTATTCAGTGCTCGCGAGTGTTCAAAATGCCCTACTGCATGATTAAATACCCACTTACTAGCTTTTAAACTGTTATAAGATCAAATAGCCCTTCCTGAGAATGCATACAGGACGTCAGCTGCAGTATTCAAGTGCCAAAACCACAGGCTTTAAAGGGCCAATATTAGGAAAAACCAAATTTTTTTATGGAGCTTGTAAACATTGTTAAAGTTTTACAATGGACAGATCACTTTCCAGTCCCTACAGTCCATTTAAATAAACAAAGCAGCACCAATAGCCAGTTCAAAATTCACCATTTTTGTGATGTCACAAGCACCAATCTGTTAACCCATTTACATATGTCCATCTCTTCAGTCTGCAATAACTTACTTAAACCCAACCATCAAAGGATTCTGCATTGAATGCTTGTTAAAGGAAGCACATTACAGGTGCAGCTAATCAAAACATGATTCATTTTCATAATATTATTATTATTATTACTATTATTATTATTATTATTATTATTATCACCAACAGACATCAGTAAAACTGATCAAAAGTAAAAAGTTCCAACTATATACCTTACCTATACATTACATTCACTTTCACAGGGGTTTGTAAAAATTATAGTTTTTTAAGTCAACCTAAAACAATTATTTGCAACACAATATGATATTTTTAGTACCTTTAATTATGGGCCTTAATTATGTCAAGTGACATGTATCATTGTTTTCAGCAAAGTCAAAAAAATGTTCTCTAATGCTTTCTAATGTCTGGGCCACACTACAACATTCTGAATAGTTTTCAGTTTTTATATACTGGTCTTAAAGGTGTAGTAAGAAAAACAACATTCAGAGGGGTAAAGAGAGGTTAAAAAGGTGTTTAAAGAAACATTGGTTAACTGGATCACTAATAACTACACTGTTTTTAGTACAAAGACATACTAAGTAGATCTCAAGAAAACAAGAAACTTGAAAGTTATGGACCCTTTAAAGACAAATTTCTTCTTGTACATGCAAAGTAAATAATTCACTTCGCTCAAATATCTCTCATATTGCATTTCATTCTGTAGACTAATTTAATTAGCTTTAACTTTGATTAACCTTACTTTTGTATTCTGTAACTGGTAACACCACGAAGAGTGTGTAGGTTCAGGTTAAAACAGCATAAAAGGACGTTTTTCATTCCTCCTTCATGGGCAAGTTGTTTTGGAGAAGCACATTTTTTTTTATCCTAGGAGCAATGATACTGTATCCATTAAATCTATACACTTCCAACACTTCCATTCAGCCACTTGATCCAAAGTCCTTGGACCTACATGCACAGGCAATGTAAGAGCCATGTAAATGTACAAAGATTCATCTCCTTTATGTGATTGCATTCAATTTGGACTATTTTATACTCATGGACACAGTCCATGCAATCTCTTTTCTACTTAACACCATGCTGACTTAAACATACTTTTCCCACTAGAGGCTACATAATGTGAAGGACTGCTCTGGTATGACTGGCATCAGGGACTGGATAGTTGAGGCTTTTCTATTGTGCTTTTCTGGCATATTATCTTCAGTAATATATATATAATATATATATATATGTATGTGTGTATGTGTGTGTGTGTGTGTTTAGTCTGCTGTCTGGAAGTTGTTCACCAGGATGATTATTTAACTGCTCCAGTTAGTCTAAAGCTATTTATTGAGAGCAGAGAACTAGACGTCCACAGTGACGATAGTCAGGTGAATGAGAAGAAGCGGATGGATTAAATGCCTTTAAGGCATCTACAGACTGTGAGATTTCAGGGATATTAAAAGCACACTGTGCAACATGGATCTTATATGCTTGAGTACATGTACAATATGTAAAAATGATGTTTACCAAGAATTGTCTGCCAACAGTGAAAAAAATAGTCTCGTCAGTGGTGCTGGAACCCACTTACTCCTGCTGAAGAATGCCCCATACATACTTGACAGTCATCAACCGTCATCACGGGCCACCTGTATGCTAGGAACTGCTGCCACTCTTGTCTCCCACAACCAGATCATCCATAATTGGGGCTTCCTTATCACCTGTCCTGAACTAGTGAAATGGAGTGAAATTGACTATTTGTCATTGTGAACACACTCAAGCACCACACAATCGAAATGTGACTTCTGTATTTAACACATCACACATGCACACGTGTAGCAACGGGCAGCTATTACCAGTGCCCAGGGAGCAGTATAGTGGGACAGTACTTTGCTCAAGGTAACCTCAGTGGTGCCCATGCATACGCTGGATATGTTTCTCCAAGCTATAAGCTTTTAGCTGCCGCCTCTAGAAACTGAGATTGTTTCCTTTTTGTTTGTCATTGCTATCCGGTGTCAGTCATGGATGGGTTCCCTTTCTGAGCCTTGGTTCCTCCCAAAGTTTCTTTCTATAGCTTAGACCTCTGTCACCTCTGGCTTGCTCATTAGGGGCTCGGATCTGGATCCTGTTAAGCTGCTTTGTTACAATGTCTGTTTTAGCGCTATATAAGTACATTTGACTTAACTTAATGTTGTCCAGTGGTGCAGTCAGTAACTTTAAACCTAGAAAGTTCACCTATATGGTATGTAAGTCCTAAATCTGGTAGTTAAACATATTAAAATGTTCTACACTGCAGCCCAAAGCTAGCTGTGACTAATGACTGTTATAAGATGATCAAGTACAGGTAAAATCCTTTTCTAAGCACACTGCATTCCATCTGAATGGGATCACAGCATCTACAATGCAATCAGAGGGAAACAAATCCTGCAGTATAGCCCATCTAATATCACTGGGGTTACTCCTCAAGGCCATCTCTTGTCGGTGGGGGCAGAAGTCACAATTCGATTTTAACTGCTAATGCCGGCGGACTCTAGGCGACAGTGAGAGCTAACACGTTTACTTCGCCTCGTTCATATTTAATCAAATCCACGGGTTCTTTGAGAAAAGCTATATCTTTCATCCCTTCCTCCATTTTCTTGTCTAGTGGGGGGCCTCTATGGAATGACTGACATGTTTGGATTAAAGACTGCTCGCTGCGTGGAGCTCTCCAACTTACCAAAATGAAAGTGCATGACGAAAATGTACAACGCATACAGAAAAGTCATTTTTAAATTCTCGCAGAAGGAAAAGTTTTGACCATTGTAAGAAATAGAGGCGACCTTGCAGATATATATCGTGTTCGAAATGCTGTTTTATTTTTTTGAATCCTGTTTTCAGTTTTAAAATGAGTAGTGAGAAACTGTTAGCTCATAATTTAGGATTTCAGCAAAACTTGTGGCACCCCTGGTCATTTATTTATTTGCTGAATTTAACATTATGCTCATCAACAGCACTGAAGTTTATGAATAATAAGGCACAGATATCCCACACCTTCTTAAACATCAAATTAAATGACTTTTCAAGGACTTTCCCTGTCTGAATTCTTCAAATTCATATGGCATAATTTGAGATATCGAAAGTAATTACTGGTACAATGCTTTTTGCTTAACATTAGCTTTCTTATTTGCATGCCACAGTTTATCCTGCCCCACTCAATTTTTCAACAAACTGCACACAGTTGACTTGACCATCAAGCTATCTTCAGGGAGGTGGCGCGTCAAACAAGGAGGCATATGAGTTGCACCAATGTTTATATATATATATATATATATATATATATATATATATATAACTTTCAAAACCTTGATATTATGGCTACTATGGTTTAGGCTGTGAAGAAGTACATTTAGTGCATTTTTTGTGTGGATTTATGTTGTAACATTACAAACACATTCTGGTTAGTACTCTAGTCACACAGCCTTGTGTTTGTATGACTTGATAAACAAATGTAGTTTTCAATTATGAAATAAAGCATAGTTTAGCGTGTATGTCTACAGCTCAGTTGGTAGCTGCTTGAGCAAATAGGAAAGTATGTTTCTGTAAACCCCGAACGCAAGTTTCTCATCTTTAAGACAACAAGCAGACGAGCAATGAGTCACACCACATTGCCTACTAAGTGTGATTACAGCTCTCACTTACACACACTGAAGCTCTCTCCATCTGTGAACATACACACAAACAAGTGTCTATAAATTCATCTTTCACTCATCCAAAAGTGCCTCTGCAACACGTTCAGGATAGTCACTCAAAGGACAACTCCAGCTTTTTGCAGCATCTATATCAACACTGTGTATTCCCTCAAATTATAGTTTTGACAAGTTTGTCTGTACTCAGACTTTTTTTTTAAACCACTGGACAGTTGCTGAGCTATGTCTCTGTTTGAAAATTGTGACTATATAATACCACATCAGCTTTCAGGCCCATTTACACAAAGTATGATCTTCAGGCAGTTGAATCTTCAGATTGTTGGCCATGTGAATTGAAGATGCTAAATTGTCCATTGGTATGATGTTTGTGTGTCTGCTCTGCAATGGACCGGTGTTCATTTCTGCATGCATGTGTGTCAGGTGATGAATGTACAATACAGTAATTCAAGGGTAACCAATCCTAGTCCTGGAACCCTATAAGTATGCACATCTTTGTGCATATTCATTGCACCATTTGCTTGTGAAAAGTAGCCTAGTCCTAAATGTAACACTCGTGATCCTGCAGTTCATGTAAGTACTGTAAAGCTGTAAAGTGTGTCCTGTTTTTTCATGTTGGGCTTCCAAGAGGTGCTCAGAAGCAGTCTTTCCTAAACTGCCATGCTGTAGTTAAACAGAATGCAGTCTGACTGTGGTATTGACCTCTCCAAGATGGCAGCACACTTTACATGCCATACTAGATGTGGCAAAACACAACAACACCCAGATACATATAGAGTAATTTAGACACTAGGGACCAATTTCCCAGACCTAGATTAAGGCTAATTGTAAAATGCAAATAATTCATTATAATAAGTCATTGGTGATTCTACCATTTAGTCTGAGACTAAGCTTTATCCATGTCCAGGAAACTGGCCCTATACTTATAAAATAGTCACCAGGGAAATAGGTTTGAATATAGTGATTCAGTTTAGCATGTATAAATTGTTTGTGTATATATTGGGAGATTTATATTATTTATACTTTATGTTGTACTTGTAACTGTGAACTTCTTGAATCAAGTTACTGGATATGGTAAAGGCTGAGATGTCTTAAAGAAATATTTTATCTCATGGACTTGCTGCCTCTCAGTATGGTCTTAGGATGTAGCATCCTTTGAAGTTGGAAAGTTTTTTTGTTTTCTGATTGCAATTATTTTCTCCACCTGATATGTTGTAGAGGCCTCGAAAACAGTCCCATTTTCCAGAACACAGAGGCCGTTTAAAATTACCTTTCAAAGGTATACGGGTGCATATAAGGCCCAAAGAAGAACTTCTCAGCCATGACATTGACTGCTTATTGCACACATAATTTGGCTTTTAGCACATAAAAAAGCACTTTATGGAGGTGGTTACAAGGTTAAAAACTCAATTTTTCCGTTGACCTTTAAGGTTTCACTGAATAAGGCTGACTAAAGCTGAATAACAGCAATAGAGAGAAGTACATTCTCAAAGGGGTCTGCTTCATTTAGTGATAAGCTAATGCTTCATTTGTGGACAATCATATAATGTTGATACACTTAAAAGGTAAGCCTGTTTCATTTATTCTACCCAAGAACATGAAAACATTCAGAATTTCATCCTGGAATTAGTTATTTTTTATTTTGAACATATGGTAAATTTTCATTAATGACATTATGGCAACCATTGTTTTTTTTTTCTCGTTCTGCATACTTTTCCATCTGATATCATCTATTGTATTTTTCACTGGGGCATGTTACCATGGTTACATGGGCATAGAATATCATCTGTATTGAAGCTTGCATATTACTCTTTCAACACTTAAGCTACTAAGAGAGGCTCTCAAGTGCATATGAGTAAGAGTAGTTCAAGAAAGCATGTTAGCGTCATTCAAGTGCTACATCCGGACCACTGTGTTCAAAAACCACTTTCAAGGATAAGAACAAAGCAGCCTTATCTGATAGTCTGCTCTGCAGTTCCTAATGTGGAATCAAGGGGAGAGTCCTAATTCTTAATTGAAATAGTATTCTGTCTATAGTCAAACTCGAGCAATAGACAAACCCTGTCCTAGTTTTGACACAAAGTACCGTGGCCCGTTCACACCTGCCAGTAACATGCATCTTGACAGATTGACAATGAATGACAGTGAACTCATTTAAGGCCCCGTTCACATCTGGTATTAACATGCAACACTGGTGGTCCGTTTTCCATGGACGGCGTGAGTACAGGTGTGACCTCACACAAGATTTGTTAACATCCGATCACTCAACCCCCCCAGTCTGTATTGTTTTGATTTCTTTGTCTTCTTGTCATCTCTGGAGGACTCGGGATGGGAAGTGCAACACATTTGGTCTCTGCAAACAGAAGGGATGTACATGCTTATTTGCATATAGCTCAGTGAAGTAAGATCTGATCAACAATGGTCACTTCAAACACACGTCCAGATGCTAGATGTGGACTATATACCAATCTACTTATGATCGGACCACCTAGACTACTAGGTGTTAAAAGGACTAAAGACGCATTAAGAGACAGTCACTCTTGGTCTGGGCCACATATGAGCAGTGGTGGCCTAGTGGTTAGGACCTTGCCCTTGTGAACGGAAAGTCGACAATTCAAGTCCTGACCTGGGCACCACTGAGGTACCCTTGAACAAGGCACCATCTCGCTACACGTCCCACTGTTTATAGCTGCCCGCTGCATGTGTGATGGGTTAAATGCAGATTTGAGTGCTTGAGTGTGTTCACAATGACAAATACTCACTTTCTTTTAGCAGTGTGTGCACGTCCTGGGTGTCATGTATGTCTGTATTGTTTTGATTTTCTTCTTCTTTTAATTTGCGGCACACTCAGCAGAGAAAGTGCATTACTGCCTCTCGCTGGTTGTAAACAAAGCATTCGTTTTTTGCAAACAGATGTGATGTATGGCTTTATTTGCATATGGGGTTGGGGCATGGATCACTGGAGTCACATGTGGCAAGCGGATTTTAATAGCAGGTGTGAATGGACGTACTTAGAGCTGTCCACTTGTGATCGGATCAGCCGAGGTGCATGCAGATGCCAGGTGTGAACAGAGCTTGTGATACTAATTGGTGTCGAAGTAACAGTTCTGATTTTGCGACAGCACTCTTTTTTTCCCCTCAGTCTCCCCTGCTTCCCTTCATCTCGTCATCTCCGTCTCTCTTGCTTGCCCATTCCCCTCTCTCTCTCTCTCTCTCTCTTTCTCTCTCTTTCTCTCACTCTCTGACTCCTAATTTCTCTAGCATGGAGATTCACGGCACAAGGCCTCTATTCATCCGCGCCTCGTAAAAATGCGCAGCAGGAAGCAGAACGCTTAAAGCCAGCCTTGAGACAACAGACAATTAATCTCCTTCCTTCTTCCTTCCCTTCTTCTCCCTCTCTTGCTCTGTCTCTCTTTCTCTCTCTCTCTCTCTCTCACTCTCTCACTCACACTCTTTGCTTTCTATAAAGCTCCCTCCTCTTCTTAGTTCTTTTTTTACCTTTTCATTCCTTTCATAATCCTCACTCTCTCGTAACCCCCCACCCCCCTCCAACTCGAGTGGCTGTCACTGTTTTCAATTACTTGAGGAAGTTATCAGAGAGGACACTGAAGAAAGGTCTTTGCGCACACAGTGCGATATGAATGAATGACGTGACTGTGAAGGAAAAAAAACGGTTATCGCAAAATGAATATTCACATCAAAAGAGACACGATTGTGCAAAATCAATTGTGTCAATAAACAATAATGAGGTTTGCTTTTTCTTTTACAAAATGCAAGGAAAAGGAACTAAAATAATAAAACAGGACAATAAAATGATGGATTTCAAATAAAATTCTTTTTTTTTTGCATACAGTCATTTGTCTTTGATGTGGAAGAGGCTATTCATAGGAAAATATATATTGTCGCAAGTAAAAATCCTGCAGTGAAGAAGCTTAAGGACTTCACAGGTCACTACATTTCCTATGTGCCTCTGTGTCTTCCCATTTTCTCAATCAGCTGTATGGTGTGATACCAGTGCTGCTGTGTACTTGCTTGATTGTGGCTTTTCTGGCTTCTGAGAAATCATAATCATGCCACTTTACTAGGAAAAAAAAAACATGTCCATGCCCAATAACATGATTTTCGTTATGCTCATGATAAGGTTAATTGTAAGGTCTTCCTCTGACTTCGAACACAGTGCTCTTCCTCTCAGCTGCTTAGCATGATTTGAGCTAATTGACTAACTAGCGTCTCTCGCTGTGTGCGCATGGTCTCCCACATATGTTCAGAAGTTTGTACAATTTTCTTTTACAGCACCAGAGCTGTTTGTAGAACATAGCAAATGCAAATGTTTTTTAATTTCTTTTGAAGAACTTGTGAGAAGCAAAATGAAGGGTCTGTTTTATTATTTGCTTTTGAGAAGGCTCCACTTCGTATGTGTTGAATACCCTGAGGCAGCCTGTGGCTTTATCCTGTGCTGCTGCTCGGCTTCTGAGTGCACACTCAGCCTGCAGTTCAGGGGGCAAGGGGCCTAACCTAAGCCTGGATTTACCACCTTAAGCCTGCAGGTGCATGCACCTTAATCTAATTTCACACACACAGAGAGTGCGAGAGAGGGAGAATATGAATAAGGGAGATAAGGCAGGTTTGTAAAAGTCTATAGAGATTCCCATCACGGCAAAAAAATCAGAGGTATTGTTGCCGATACACCTACCTATGTTAGGTACTAACTACTGCAAACCTAGACCACTCCACCAGACCTGCCATTTGGAGATGCTCATACTCAGTCGTCTAGCCATCACAAGAAAGCCCTTGTCAAACTGGCTCAGATCCTTTGAGAACTGACTGCTCACTTGCTGCCTAATATATCCCACACCTTGACAGGTGCCATAGTAGTTAGATAATCAATGTAATTTACTTCACCTGTCAGTGGTTTTATTGTTGTGGCTGATCAGTGTACAGTAAAAGTGATCAGTTATATTGACATTAAATTAGTACATTGTAATTCATACCAACTGCATTATTATTATTATTATTATTATTATTATTATTATTATTATTAGTCTCAGGAAGACCTGAAGGACTGTAGCCACACTGCACAGCCACTTCTCTCTCTCCTGCCCGCTGGCAGAGGACTCAGAACAATCAGAACCTTCTGAGTCAAACTGATGATTTCGGAACGCCATGATGTCTGAAAGCATTAAGATCCTAAAGTTCTTAAACTTAATTTTTGCACATATAGAGAGCTAAAAATGCCTTTTCAGAGTGTCACTGAGTCCCAAAATAGCTTTTCAGCTATGTTTTGATGCATTTCCCAAAGTTTATATTTTGACCCAACTTCTCTTTAGACCATGAACAAGGTGAAAGTGACTCTTTGTTGTTGTGAACACACTCAAGCACCACAACGAAATGTGACCTCTGCATTTAACCCATCACATGTGCAGACGTAGAGCAGCGGGCAGCAATCAACCGCACCCGGGGAGCAGTGTAGTGGGGCCAGGATTTGAATCTGCAACCTTCAGGTCCCAAGGGCAATGTTCTAACCTTTAGGTCACCACTGCCCACTACAACATCTATTGAAAGGCAATAGATCAAATATTTTTACATATTACCTACAAGTACATATTATAACAAATAATATAACAGTAATCATTATAATAGTCATTATTATTTGTATTATTATTATTCATAATAAATTAATATAAAATAGAAATACTTGTAATTTTTTTACTGTGTAAACTACTTTAATATTTGAATAATTATTTGCAGTAATTATTCATTATTACAACTAATACTACTATTATTACTACTACTACTACTACTAATAATAATAAAATAAAAATTGTTATTATTATTAGTAGTAGTAGTATTAGTAGTAGTAGTAGTAACTCTATGCTTGCCATTCCTTTTTTCTTACTGTTCAACATTGTACTTGTTCAGTCATGCCAAAAAAGCTATCTTGAATTGAATCAGAGAGAGAAATAAACAAACAAAGGGTGAAGGGGAGCATGAGTAATGTGCTAAATGAAAGTATGAATGCAAACCCATTGAAAGCAGTGCAGAAGATTATTGTGTCATTACTGCATTATTGTTTTCAGGTTGTGAAAGACAATTTATTGATAAAGCATTTATGCACTTATACCACCGAGCTGCTTTTCTACAAACCGGCATGAGTACTTCCATTCTTTTAAAGGGTGTAATAATAGGTACATTCTGCTATTGCATTTGCATACACCATGAGAGCTGAGTCCCAGTAGTAATCTCATGGTAAATAAGCTGCATCTGAATGCTGCACTGAACATATTGCTTTCTGCTGTCCTTTGGGTACTGGGGTGTGGGGCAGTAATTGGATGCTTTAGATAAGTTTGATATCAAGTTTTTTTTTCTCCAGAAAAGGATGACATGTTCTTTCTTCTGTGCTCTTCTTTTGTTCCAGTTTGACTTAAACCGCAGCATGTTGTTCATCATGTGGGCTGGGTCTAAAGACCAAAAGCAAAGGTCTACTATTTACTTTTCTCATACTGTACTCTGCTGACAGCAACATGGTTGTCAGAATTAGGGAAACCCATGGCAAAACTAGCTCCGAAAGGAATTTACCAGCAGGACTAGCAGAACAGACAGAATGTGTTCAGACAAAGCCTAGTCCAAATAAGGCTATGAACTGGGACTGCCATGTTACCAGCAGGTGGACTTCGATATTGATACCAAGCAGAGTATCAAAATGCTTGGGCGAGACAATACTAGGGCAAGAAATAAAAAAAGTCATTTTTTTACACTTCTCCATTATCAGATTCAAAAGATTAACTGTGGAAACATCTTGACAATGCAGTAGCTTACTATAAATCTAAAAAAAAAAATTATATATATAATTAAATATATAATATTCTTGCATAAACATATA
>JBBPDA010149682.1:0-19876 GCA_037974385.1 Arnoldichthys spilopterus | reverse complement strand
GAAACACACGCGAACACGGGGAGAGCTCGCAAACTCCGCACAGAAAGGCACCTGTGGCCAACCCGGGGATCGAACCCTGGACCTTCTCACTGTGAGGCGACAGTTCTAACCACTGCACCACCGTGCCGCCCTATATTTACACTATTTAATAAAATATGAACCCTTTAAAATGTTGAAAGGCATCTGAATAGCAATATGCAGCTGAATAATCCCGGTACTAATATTTTGTCCATTGCCGAGACAGTCGGCAGCACCAGTGGAAACGTTAGTGTGGAGCCATGACTGTTGTGATAATTGTTGGCAAAAAAACATATATAGATCAATCTTATTGGTTGGACTGGCAAAACACGTGACCCATGTGACAAAACGGCTCTAATTTTTAAGGGAAGGTCTGTGTAAAATGCTTCAGTCGAGTGAAAATCCATTCACTACATGTTATGCATTTTAACCAATCAGGTTTGTTATGTCTTCTTGGGTGTTTGGAAGTTTGTGGTCGGTGGTGTGTACCACATGTGGAAGAAAATTGGGAAATAATAGCTTATAATATTTACAGCACAACCGTAATTACTACGGTAATTTTTTTTTAAACATTTAAACATTTACTGACATTTTTCTCTGTAACTTTACATGATGCAATAAAACTGAGTATATTTATACTGATTGCACTGTAGGCATTATGGGTAATGTAGTACAGCACAAAATTGGGTGGTAAAGGCAGTTTCCCGTCATTGTGCTTAGTTTCAGGCTTAAAGTCGACCCAGTAACAAGTTTAGACCTGCCGCGATGGACAAGCCACATAGCCTAAACCACACACAGGGCATAGCGCTCTCTTCATACCGCAACCGCAGGTACTGCGTTAGCCGTTGTCGGCCTCTCTCCACGTGACTCAGGACCTCTCCTTGACTCTCGGCCTCCACCAGCGTCCTCAGGACGACTACATCGTTAGTTTCACGTGTTGCGTGAGTGTGTGATGTTAATATACGTATGGAGAGATGGACAGGGCTGGTGAAGAAGAAAAGGTGCTACTTTCAACCACAGTGGCAATAATGGCTAATGCAGTAGCCTTGGCCCTTGTCAGAGAGGCACCAAAACCTAATGATCATCACTCACTCGCGCGATAGCAACCCATCACACGTGCACACAAGAGAGTGACCACTGCACCTTAGTTTCCCAGATCTGAGGAGAGAAGCAGCGTTTTTTTTACAGTAACCTACTGTGAGCACAGAGCCGCTAGGATACAGGAAGCGTTCGCCTCAGTCAGTCGGTGCTCAGTTCACACAGCACACTCGGCAGCTCAGACCAGAATAGTCAGTGCCCCTGACCGACTGACCCCCCTCCATGTCTGCGTGTCCTATAACGCTATGCAGTGTTGCTTTGTGTAGAACATACCAAGATCAACAGAAGTGTTTGCTGCAACAGCTCCCAAGATTCATATGGGCCATGTGGGTTCACAGGGTTTACATAAACGTTTTTCACCGTTCTGATGTTGATGAACCGTTGACAGGGGTCGTGATCTAATATGGTGTGATGTTTCCGTGCGCTGATGCATTTCATTGGTCCGGCTGTGTGACATGCGCACATCAGCGCTTCCGTCTGTCCCGGCTTCGTTCGTTTTTCGTCCATGAACTCGTCTGAAAAGCTCATTAGTCCCATATTAGCACGTCTAGTCCATTAGCGTTTAGCTCTTCCACTGACGTCCCATTGAGCTTGGAAGCAGCAGTTCTGAGAAACGGACGTCATCATACACGTATGTAAAGAGGGACGACATGCACAGAAAGAACAGAAGCTAGTGGTTTAGCGCAAGGTGCATTTCTTTTCTGTCGACCAGTTTATGAAAAGGTTCATGCAGCCTTTCACCATTTCAAGGTTCCCTAAAACCACCATTTTCCTTCATCTGACCCACACTATCCCAATGGATACGGGTCAAATTTGACTCGGACAAGCCTCAGCGTACGAACCTCTGTAGCACCTGCACAACAGTATAAATTCGAAATCATTGTAAAATATTTATATTTTTGTGTATTTTGGGTTGACCTGATTGAAATTTCCATTGTTTTTGGGCTTTTTATTCAGAACGAGGCGTTTATATATTGTAATTTTACTCCGTTTGGGCTTTTACACCAATCTGTATTGGAATATAGGCTCAACGTAAACCCACTTTTAGCAATGCTGCCGATCTGCTGACCACAGTTAGACTGATGTATTGATGTCACATACGAGAATGACTGTTAGCTAGGAGACGCATTTACGCCCTTAAAAGAATAACTAGCGTTGTTACTGCTCAGTCTGCTGCATCAATAGCGTATGGCTGACTGTAATGGACCGGAAGGTAAATGCCCCATCCATTGGCTTCCATTAGGTGCGAGTCCACAGGTTCTCTTTTCTTTTGCTAAGTGTGTTAAAGGTGTTCAGACGATTGTCCATGATAATCTCCGGCATGCTCCTCTATTTCACTTTTCAGTTGGGCACTGCTTAGCACACCAAACATGTCTCGGGACTTTACAGGCCGCTAGAACAAACGCATGCCTGTACAAAATGCCTCTGGGATTACGGGCTGATAAAACGAACACATGGCTGTACAAAACGCCTTTCTTTCTTAGTC
The DNA here is from genome assembly GCA_037974385.1 of Arnoldichthys spilopterus. Lineage (NCBI taxonomy): Eukaryota > Metazoa > Chordata > Actinopteri > Characiformes > Lepidarchidae > Arnoldichthys > Arnoldichthys spilopterus. The sequence continues at coordinate 17,274 of JBBPDA010149682.1, read as the reverse complement.
TCATGACCCGATGCGTTAACCTTTCGCGTCGGCTTCAGACGAAAAAACGGTCGCAAAACCAATGCGAAGGCAACACGGTTCATGGGCCGTGTACCGTGTGATCGCGCTCGTACATAGGCATTTGAGAAAGGGGCGTGCAGAACATGGGAGGATCGTGCAGAATTGGAGGAGATATTACATCTGCAGCTTAAATTCCACATGATGTACGAAGTGGTGGCCAAAGACGCAGCGCAGAACAGGTCATGACGCCTGTAGTTTGCGGACACAGTAGAATTACAGCCCTGCGGAGCGTCTTGAACACCGCCGTCCCTTCATCACTGAACAGGATTCATACCTCCGTGTGGATTTGTTGAACCAGTGGGTGTTTGTCTTGTTTATGTGATATTTAAAAACTCGAGTTGGAGTATTTGACCTTTATCTGTGGAGGGTGAAACGTTTGCATGTTTCCTTTCGGATGTACTTATTTTTTCACATGGCTGTAAATGCCTAGGTCATCATAAAACCGGGACACCTGCTGCCGGTGCTTTGAGCTCCGTGTTTATTTTCTCATTGCTCTCGGCGTGTCCAGGGAATGACTGGCGAGAAATAAACAATCCAGGCGGAGATAAAAATACGTGTGTGGGGTGAATGACGACCCCGACGGGCCTTGTGCCGGCTGCGGAGGCTTGCGGCAAGTTCGATCAAAACCAATCGCGGGGGACTGAGCCGCCATCTGTGGCCTTGCAGTAGTGTGAAGAGAAATGGCGGGAACAATCATCCGGCCCACTGTTCTTGATAAGAGTGTGTAAAATCCTCTTCAAGCACCGGAGTCCGTCGACCAAACAAGCGGGCGAAGCCTGTACGACCGGCTGAGAGGTGAAAAGGCAAAAACGCTAACGCACATGTGCGGTACCTTTCCAAAGAAGAAAGGACGGGCCTGAAGCTCTTATTTAAAGTCTAAATGCATGACTAAACATAATCCTTCTGATCTTGAGGGGAATGCAGAGTGTACGGCCTGAGCAGAGGTTCGCCATGACCTTTGGCCTTGAGGTGTGGTCACGCGCTAGAAACAGCCCTGGTTCCTGTTGAAAAAGACCACTCTTCAGGCTGAGTGTCCTCCTTCGGATTTCCTCTCAGTGCCTGCAAGGAAAGCCCTCACATCCCCCACAGAGTGGAAGCAGGCTAGAAAAACAATGCAGCCAAACCACCCTCCGTGTCTGAACGGTGCTTTTATTATTTCCTCCCAACTCTATTTGCGGGCTCTTACGTAAGCGGCGCTTTTTGGCGCCTCTGGGGCAGGACGGACGCTTCTCTCGGAGCGAACGTACATCAATTGATCCTTATTCACACGAACAGACGCGCGACGCGTCCAAGCACCAACAAGCTTAACATAAAGATCTTCACAAGGCTCTTCGTAAGGTTTACAGGCTACAGTCCTTTGGGGGCTTCTAACCCACTCGCCCCTGCTGAGGAGCCCATATAAACAGCCCTGTCCTCCAAAGAACTGATCAAACGTCTTTGCGGAACCTGTACACAAGGAACTGCTGCTCATTTACACAGAGAATATTATTATTAATATATTTATTTATTTTTTTCCTTTTCTCTTGGTTGTTATTGCTGTCCGGTGCCGACCAGAGGAGGATGGGTTCCCCCTTCTGAGCCTTGGTTCCACCCGAGGTTCCTTCCGACAGCTTAGGGAGTTTTTCCTCACTTCGGTCGCCTCTCGCTTGGGGCTCGGATCCAGTTTCTGTAAAGCTGCTTTGGGACAATGTCCGTTAGAATTAAACGTTACTGCCATAGAAATAAACTTTACTGGTTTTTTTTAGTCTGATAAGGATTTTTCCAGCTTAAAAACAGCCCAACGGAAAAAGCAGACAACAGCAGTAGGAATTACATATAACAACTCTTGCCTCCATAGACGTGAGAAGTATGGATGCACCAGTTATACAGTTTTGGTGAAAGTGGAAAGTAAAAGTCCACCAGAGGAGGAGGGGTTCCCCTTCTGAGCTTTGGTTCCTCCCAAGGTTTTCTTGCTTCAGCTTAGGGAGTTTTTCCTCACCTCTGTCGCCTTCGTTTTGCTCATTAGTGAGTCGGACCCGGATTCTGGGCAGTGGAGGCCTAGTGGTTAGGACATTGTGCTTGGGACCTAAAGGTCGCAGGTTCAAGTCCCGGCCCGGGCACTACTGAGGTACCCTTGAGTGAGGTACCGTCCCACTACACTGCTCCAGGTCTTGGAAGTTGCTTTGGATAAAAGCTGCTCAGTGACAACGCGGCTGTAAAAAAGTGCTATCGGAATAAAACTGACTTGACTAGAAAGTAAGTACATCTGTCATTGTGAACACACTCCATCACACAAAGTGCACCACTACAAAATGTGGCCTCTGCATTTAACCCAAATGGCAAAGGGCTAATATTTTTTTTAAAAAGTTGGAATAAAATGTACACACTGTGTGGGCTAATTGGACAAACGAAGCATGCTAGCACATTTACCGTACTTCCTGTTAGCCAAAATATAGCAATAATTACTAGGGCTGGGTCAACTTTATAACGAACAATAATTCGAATCACTTTTATTACTGCAATTCAAAGTCCATCCACTAGGCGGCAACGGTGTACTAATATTCATCTGATGTTTGGCGGCTGGGACGCCATATGTTGCTATTGAAGCCACAATTGTAGCCAAATACAGCTCATATGAGTCAACGGTTGTTTATCGTAGCGTGGGCAGTGGAGGCCTAGTGGTTAGGACGCTGCCTTTGGGACCTGAAGGTCGCAGGTTCGAGTCCTGGCACAGGCACTACTGAGGTACCCTTGTGTAAGGTACCGTCCCACTACGCTGCTCCCTGGGTGCAGTTGATGGCTGCCCATTGCTCCACGTGTGATGGGTTAAATGCAGAGGTCACATTTCGTTGTGGTGCTTGAGTGTGTTCACAATGACAAATAGTCACTTTCAAATATGGTACAAAGCTACAGAGATTAAAGGCTAAGTTCGTGTTCATTTTACCCCCTTTTTTTTGCATAAATGTAACAAAATGAAACTTCTAGATAAAATTATGAGCTTATATTTGATATCACTGATGTGAATAACAAGTGTCTCTGCGAATCCTACACAATCCTAGATCGATTTCTATTGGTGGCATCGAAACATTGGATCGTGCACTATTTTGGTTGATGCGTCTATACAGACTGATGAATTGTCACACACCTACAGCTACACCAACCTGCTTTGGAGCGGAGAAATACAAGGGGAAACGAGGCCTGGCTGTAACATAAGCTGAAGTAACATCATTAGTATTGGTCTGTTTATGTGAAAGACAGCGTCCCCCTCAGCGACAACCGCGGCTTCTAAGAGTTGAGGCAACAGTTCAACTTCAAAAGGTGCCTTATTACAGCACAGCCATCGCTCAGGCTCCTTTCACTGACAGTGAAGAGCTATTTTGAACTATTTTGGAGAGAAGTACGACTCAGAAGGGGGAATCCGAATTCTAACCAAAGCAAACGTCAACACTGATTGAGGGATTTTCTGAACGCGCTACTTAGTGACAGGGGCATTTTGCCATAAGCCACCGAAACAGAGATTTGGATTGTTTCTCTTCTTTTTTTGCTCTCTTTACATTCGATCTGCATTTCCCAGATAAGGATTTGTTCCTGGATCCCACCTGGTTCGAAATCCCCTGATGGATTGAGCAGCTTTTTTCTTTTTCTCCGGCTCGGTGCACACAGCAGAACTGTCCGTTCGTTTGAGGTTTCATTTTCTCATGGGACTCATCTATCTGCCTGCGATGTCCGTGTTCTCCCTGGGGCTATAATAATTACTATAGGGGCACACAGAGTGCAGCGAGTGTGTGTCTATAAAGTAAGCCTGCCTATTACGACCATCAATTTCAGTCCACCAACATTTAGAGTCACTTTCACAAACGAGCAGCGATTTCAGCGTAAATAAAACATGAGCAGCATATGCTGGGGGAAATCTAGGCTACGTTTAGGCTGAAAGCTAAAGTTTGGGTGAGTCTGTGGAAGGGGAGAACCAGCTTAATACAATTACAATGTTTTAGACACGAGTACAATATTTACTTTTTGATGGTTCGCAAACACATTAGAACAGACAATAAACGCCGGCAAAAAATAATATACAATAAATAAATAAAATATTTAAAGCAGTAGTAATAATAACATTAATAATAATAGCAATAATAATAATAATAACAATAATACAATAAGAATAATAGCAATAATAATAATAATACAACAACAACAATAATAATAATAATAATAATAATAATAGCAATAATAATAATAACAATAATAATAATAATAATAATACAATAATAATAATAATAAATTTAAAAACTGTAATAAAATAATCTATAATATATATATATTATTTTATGATAAATATATTATTATGATAATATACTATTCAGTGTTCTGTACTGATATATATATATATGGTGTGATGTCATTTTACATAATGTTTTAACAATATGCATTACAGCAGCGTCTGATCACGCCCTCTAACCATGACTGACCATCAGATATAACACGGTCCTATTGGGGGAAGCACATAGTCTAAGCATGTTTTCAGTGTGCACAAGAACGTTGGCTACATTTTCACTGAGAGCCTGCTCTTAACTCCAACAATCTTTCACTAAAAACCCATTTCAGCAAAGCACATAATGTGGTAACACCACAGAGAAGCTGAGCAAAGCAGAAACAACACATTATGCTCGTTTCCCATCATAAACATACAAGCCACCTTCGGATCGTTTCTGCTGGACGATGATTAAAATGTCTGTTTAAAATAAAGGTGCTGAGGCTAAAGGCTAAAGGCTACTGTAGCCCATTATCATCATTATTATAATTACACCATTGATAACAATAATAATAGAAGGTTTTGTCTTTTTTTGTATATAATAACTTGGTGTAATCATAACACCCCCCTTCATGCTCTCTGAGAGAAGGCACTCGGTTTATGGAAGGCTGCAGCAGGGCTTTATGGGTTTAGCAAGAGCAACCCTGGTTAAAAAACGGATACATTTATGATAAACATAATCTGATATCATATGATAAACATCATATGATAATTCAGAAGTGAAACTGCATATCAGGGCTAATTCAGGACATAGGCTTGAAAAAAGGAAAAATGACCTTTGTGCGTCTTCACATTGTAAAGTAGTCAAATTTGACTAAAATAATAACAATAATAAAAGACATAAATAACTGCTGATTCCCAGTATTGTCAACTGCCTCAAGCCGAATATATGCATAGAGCCTACATGGGCTGTGATTTACCATACGAAACATCTTCAGCCAAACAATGTGCTAAATTCCCCATGGGGAACCTTAACCTGGTTACCCCTGAACATGTTAAGCTGCCTCCGTCGTTCCCTGAGCCCGTTACAAATAACCAGAGCCGCAGGGCAACTCTCCGGGGCCTCGTAAATCACCCCAATGCACTTCTGTCCTCTCTAAGCTGTGTCCTGCTCGAATCGAACACAGCTTAATACCAGGGGAACGTGACGGATGTAGAATTGAGTGCAGAACTGGCAGCACTGGCCATCGTGGTTCCTCTGCTTCAGTCAGTGGTGAACCTCTGCTTTCCTCTCTCTACAGTAAGCCTCCAATTAGAGTGAACCTTGATCAACGTGACAACTTGAAACACGGCCTGCCTTCGCTTCAGACGTCTGCAACTGCATTGAATGAATTTTCCCTCCATAAAATCAGTCATGAATAATTATGGTACGACCTGTTTTCAAGGCTCCCCACACCTTCAAGCGAGATCAGCTTCAGAGAGATTTAAAATTCCAATGATTTTCCTTAAAATTCGATTCGAAACCACAGGAATGGACAAAATTCTGGCTTCGAGAGGGCGGATACGACTGTACTTGTACACACTATTAGAATTAAAGCTGTTTTGTGTGCGTCCCACACCAGCAGGATCTCACAGATGTCTGTGTGAGACTATTTGTCATTGTGAACACACTCAAGCACCACAACCAAACGTAACCTCTGCATCGAACCCTTCACACGTGGAGCAGCGGGCAGCGATCAACAGCAGCGGAGCGGGACGGTACTTTGCTCAAGGGAACCTCAATGGTGCCTGGGCCGGGACTTGAACCTGCGACCTTCAGTTCACAAGAGCAATGTCCTGACCACTAGGCCTCCACTGCCCAAGTTAAGCTCATTTTACAAATCACAGCAAGTCTTGGTGTGTCCTAAACCACATCCACGCCACACTAATGAAGAGCTAGATGCAGTATGAACAGCTCCTGAAGGACGTATGAAAATGACTTGGGTGATTATTGATTTCTAAACTCAAGAAGCAAAGATTGGACCCCAAACATGTCTTGGCTGATCAACTACGTCTGGGGTGCGTGACAAACGATTGGAATTCGATTTTTCACATCTCAAGGCAGTTTGTGTGATTATGTAAGCAGGCATTTTGCAAGGGACCAGTCAGTGCGGTGCAAGCTTCCATTACTTACTAACTACATCACCTTCAGTGCAAAACAACCAAGTTCACGAGCCGAACGCGTCGACTGACTGACTATATCGGAGGTAAATTTGATCTACAATCTATTAAGGTTTTTACTACGACCTTAAGTGTAAACAAGGCCGGTGTTTACATAAAACTAGGAGAAAGAAAACCAACATTCATTTGCATTCTCCCAATGGCCCGTCTTCTTTATTTGCCAAGGGGAAATAACGAGAAAAATGTTTAATTAACCTGAAATCATCACATGGGTCAGTTTATTACATTGGCCAGAGAGCTGGAGCTGAAAATTAAATAATAGAATTGAACACTGTGGTTTTCCATTAAGCCTGAAATCCTGGAGCCATGAGACCATAATGAAGTGAGAGTGCTGTGTGGTCCAGAGATTTAATCAGACCTAATCAGTCTCTTGCCTTCTTACACTGGGACACACTGCCCATACAAATGGAAAATAGCCATGTTTCACTGCGTCGAGATGCACGACCTGGGAGGAGCCCAGGAACGACTTGGATTAGCACCAAGCATGGGGGTGAAAGAACAGCAGATATGACATGACACCCAATAATTTGGATAAAATACTGACACCAGTATTAAACACTCATAAAAGACAGAAGCGGACTGAAGAAAAGTGGATATTGAGGAACAAAGGCAATTTAATAAAGCGGCTTTTTTTTTACGAGCGCCTTTAATCTGCACCGTAGGGCTTCGTCCGCCGAGTGCCAGCAGAAGAAATGAAATTACGATCACGAGATTTACTAATCTCACCACAGTGTTATTGGAATTACACCCGCAGATTGCGGGGCGACACTCAAGGTCACAGGCGCAAACTCGATCAATGGTCGCCAGGAGCAAACATTGTCAATAGGCCTCTTTTCCACAGTCAGGCTTAAGCCATGTGTTCCAGTGCGAAATGCCACTGCAAACCGCATCAAAAACTCAGATTTAATCATTAAAACATCCGGGAAATTCCCGTTAACTACTGACGTTGTGCTAGAGGGTAATACCAAACCGATTACGCCGGTTACGATGACTTGATTCAACTTTTTAGCACTCAGTTTGGAAGATGATGCATATTATGAAATTAACCCGAAGATAAACGTCCATTAATATGTATTTTGGGTCACAGATTGATGTTCTGTCTTTTAAAAGCCCACATTGTATATCTTATAAAAAAAAACGTATTTTGGAATCTTAAAGTCTATGTATTTATACTTATTAATTAAATATTAGGCAGTGGAGGCGTAGTGGTTAGGACATTGGAAGGTCCTGGCCTGGCCACTACTGAGGTACCCTTGAGCTGCCCGCTGCTCCACGTGTGCACCTGTAATGGGTTAAATGCGGAGGTCCAACAATTTCCTCCAGGATCAATAAGGTTAGTTAAATTAAATAAAAAATTAAATTAATTAAAATTAAATTAAAAAAATTGATTGATAACTATTAAATTATTATTCAATTTAGTAAATGAATGCTTGGAATGCTAAGACTTGCAGTTTACAGGCTTTGAATATGCTACTGTTCCCAAATAAGCCTCTAAGTGCTTGTTTCCCAAATCCATTCTTTCAAAAATGTTTAGAATTTTACAAAATGTAAGTATTTTATCACTGTAACATATAAGCAATCGCAGCCAAATGTATGAACAATCAGCTGAAGCCCATTTGCTCAAGGGCCTTATGCTAGAAGAGAACCAGCAATTGTGACCTCTTATTCAAATGTATCAGTGGAAGCCTAGTGGTTTGGACACTGCCTTTGTGAACTGAAGGTCGCAGGTTCAAGTCCCGGCCCGGGCACCACTGAGGAACCCTTGGGCAAGGTACCGTCCCACTACACTGCTCCCCGCTGTTGTAGCTGCCCGCTGCTCCATGTGTGCACGTGTGATGGGTTAAATGCAGAGGTCACATTTCGTTGTGGTGCTTGAGTGTGGTCAAGACAAGAGCCTCTGCAGTAATTTAGCACATTATATAAACAGATTAAAACCAGTCATATCAGGATCATATGCACACCACTGACAGGTGAAGTGAATAACACTGACTGTCTAGTTAGTACATTACAGTGGCATCAGTCAGGGGGGGGTGGGATATATTAGGCAGCAAGTGAACAGTCAGTTCTTGAAACTGATGGAACAGAAAAAATGGGTGAGCGTGAGCCACTCTGAGAAACTGATGTTCTAGACGACGGCATCCGAGCGTCTCCAGAACCGCAGCTCTTGTGGAGTGTTCCAGGTGTGCAGTAGTTTGTACCAACCAAAAGTGATCCAACTGCTAAATTGGCAACAGGGTCATGGGCACCCGAGGCTCACTGATGCATGTAAGAGGTGAAGGCTAGCCTGTTGGGTTTGAGCCCAAAGAGGAGCTCCCGTTGCACAAAATGTTAATGTTTACTGTATGTGTAATCCTACAGACATACGTTATATTTGTCTATAATGGCAATCTAGGTACAAGTGGGCAGTGGAAGCCTGAAGGTCGCAGGTTCAAGTCCTGGCCCGGGCACCACTGAGCTTCCCTTAGGCAACACTGCTCTCCGGGCGCTGTTGATAGCTGCTCACTGCTCCATGTGTGCATGTGTGATGGGTTAAATGAGGTTACATTTCGTTGTGATGCCTGAGTGTGTTCACAATGACATACAGTCACTTTCATTCAGTCTAAATGTCAACATTTTTGCATTTGTGTGTCAGTGTTATCGACATCAGCAGATTTGTACGTGAAAAATACCGCAAATCAGCTTCAGCCAACGATTCCTACAATCGCTGTAGCCCTTAAAGAGGTGAACAATTTTAGGTATAACTTATGATTTTTTGCATTAAAATTTTATTAAATGATCCGGCATAACAGCGCATCCGACATAAGTGTAACTACCCAGCTGGCATCAAGGACGTTTTGATGAGAAGGCTTAAAATTAATCTCACATTACACATTTTATTTAGAAATATAGGCAATTATCTTCTCCTTTGATTTTCCTACATCCCTGCAAACCTGGAGTTACTGCAGTCGTTTCAGCTCAGGTTTGCTAAAGGTGTCATACATTATATCCCAATATGAAAAGAGGCAGAAAAACATGTTCAAAAAGTGAAAAAAACAAACGTTTAATTGATGTGAACAGAGGTTACTGATAGAACATGTTAAAATAAGTGGTAAGCATTACCACGAACAAACAATTTTCCCATTAAAACAGGAGGCAAAGTGCTGTCAAACCATACAGGTCAATACAAGTGGACGTTGTTTCACCATGTCAAAAATTAATGTACAGCTTATTTTAGCACTTAGCACTGCATAAACCAACACATTTGTCCAGGACATACGCAGGGTAAAACAGCTTCTCTTAATTGTTGTCTATCTGCTAAGCGCACCACACAAAAATAGCACAGGTCAGCGTTTATGCATTCTCTGTCCAGGTAAAACTGGTGTGCACCTCTGATCAGCTGAATATTACATAAAATAAAAAAGTTGGACGTTGCATCAGTCCAGGAGCCGTTTGTCCAAAGAGCATCAATTTTCCATTGATTTGTAACGTCTACAGTTAGACGATAATGCTAAATATATTAGTCGTGTGATTATCTTGCAACAAAACGCTAACGAAACACACGGGTAAGGGGAGTAAAATCAATAATCGATAATAAAAAAAACACTGTATAAACTCCCATTTAATGCTACATCTATTACTGTAAAGAAAACACATAGTTGTGCGCAACCCATTGCGTGTGTTGCAATGCATCGACCTGAGAGCAGGCGCAAGAGTAGAACGAGGCCTTGTTCCATCCTCGCACCATTTATATCAAACATAACGAAAGAAAAGTCGATAAAATACATAAAAAATGTAGAATATAAAATATGACGCAAAAAATACTACACTGTGTCACTTGTTAAGCCCATTAGCAGTTTTCAATGTAACGTTAGCATCAAGCTAACGCTGGTGTATGACTTGAATCTAGCATCTAGATTAAACACGAACGTATGAAGCTCATATGAGCCATGAAAGTGGTGGAAGTGGTGGTGGTTTACCCGTTAGGGAGTTGCCCCTATGACATACACAGATGGGTTAAATGCGGAGGTCACATTTCGCTGTGGTGCGTTGTGCCCACAACGACAAATAGTCATGTATGTCGTGTCCAACAGCACCTACAGTAAAACACTGAACTCGACGCCTCTGAAGATTGTGGGTGGAACTTGTTAGTCGATTAGCTTGAAAAGTAACTCTTCCAAAGTCACGTAACCGGTAGATTTTACCATTAGGACGGTTTATATACCATTTGTATATTGCAGCCTTGTGATATCAGCCACATTATGCAGCTAAGCTAAGCTCATCGAGATCTTCAAAAAGAGTAATAAACCGACTGGGAAGCGACAGAACGCCAAAGAACAAAGGAACGTCATGAAAAACATCGGCTTCAAAGGTTAATCAGGCGTCCCTGTCTGCGAGCTCTGCAATCTTGCCCCACTGTCCAATTCACGCTCCCCTGATGTGGTCATGAACTGCAAGTACCCTGACCTAAAAATAGAGCGCAATTCCAAAAAGGCTGACTTTGAAGACCAAGACAAACGAGCCTGTGAAAAGCCAAGACCACAGCTGCTCAACTTTGACTTCAAATGTTTTGACCTAAAAATGCTTTTTATGATCAACTTTGAAACCCTGCTCGGCTCAGACGCTCCGGTCCCGTCTCCCTCTTTACAAGGACTTGATGTTTCCTGACAGTCCTGTTGTAAAACTTGCAGGATGTGCAAGAAGTGGACAAAGTTATGGTGCACTTTGATTAGTGTTTTGACAGCGAGGGGAAACAGTTACTCAGACGCATTTTTATTATTTTCTTATTGTTTTTTAATGTATTTCCATTGCAAACATCAGCTTCAAATGTTTTAATCTATCTATCTATCTATCTATCTATCTATCTATCTATCTATCTATCTATCTATCTATCTATCAAATGCTGCGTTTACACTTATGAAATACCGGCAATGCATTTACTGTATCAAAAATCATAAACAACAGCAAGCTCTCCCTGTGCTGGCGTGTGTTTCTGCCCGGCGCTCCGGTTTCCTCCCACTGTCTCAAGGCTGCATGGGTTGATTAGGTGTAAGTGTGGGTGTGAATGGTTGTCTGGCTATGGGTTGCCCTAGGATGGGTTGGCCTCCTGTCCTGGATGAACCACGCTCTGGGCCTGTCGTCGGCTGGGATTGGCTCCAGCTTCCCCCGTTCAGAGAATAGAAAGAATAAATGGAACAAAATAACTGGAGATTGGCTTCTGGGTTTCTGGTTTAGCCAGACGTCCTGACCTAAACGCCTTTGGACTTTAGAACCGTGGGTCCATTAGACTGATCATCGAGGAACCGCTTATATACACACCACAGATGTTTCAAAGCTGCCAACAGCGGCTTTACAACAAAGTACTACTGTTATTGATATGTGGGGTCTGCAGAATTTTTTCCCCATTGATCTTAAGTATTATTGTTCATGACTACGAATCATATTTAAGTGCAAAGCTGAAAAACAAACATCGCAATCGTGGGTAAATCTATGTACATATGTGTTTGTATAAAAAAAATACCTAAAATAGGACCGACTACTTGTTTTCCCTCATTGGAACTGTATTCTCTGTCTGGACGAGTCTACACATGTAAGCCAGTGCGTTTTTTGTCACACCATAAACATTAGTCTTGGTATGTACCTGAGGGTTATGGTCAATAATGTAATAAAATGTTGGCGATGGAGGACTAGCAAAGTAAGAATTTCATTGGACGGTGTAACTGCTTGTTCTACTGTGCACATGACTATAGACTCTTGAATATTTTTTGAATATTCTATTCGAATAAGTCGTTTCTCCACGGCTACAACTGCGAGTCTTTGCTGGGGTATGGATAAAGACAGGCATGCATTATTGCGACTCAAATTATTTACATCTGTTGAATCATACAAACACCCACAGGACATGTGATAGGCTAGGAACCCCAGTGCACACAGTAAACAAACTTCTTATCAGTTAGAGGCTCATTTGCATATTCCGGCTAGATATCAGTACTGCAAAAGCTTAGAACGATTAACGAAGGACGTACTGTGTAGCCGTACTGTCAGCGTTCCGTTATAGCACAGCCGATAAAATATACACACTAATCAGCCATAACATTAACACCACCTCCCTAAAACTGCTGCTGAAACAGCTCTGACTGTGGTGCACTGTGTGTTCTGAACCCTTTCTATCAGAGTCAGCGTCACTTTTTAAACCACAGTAGCTCTTCTGTGGGATCAGACCAGATGGGCTAGCTGCTGCTCTCCATGTGCATCAGTGAGCCTTGGGTGCCCATGACCAGTTCTCCTTCCTCGGATCACTGTTGGTTGGTACTAACTACTGCGCACCTAGAACACTCCACAAGACCTGCTGTTCTGGAGATGCTCTCAGTCGTCTAGAACATCACAACAGGCCCTTGTCAAAATGGCTCAGATCCCTGTGCTTGCTCATTTACCTGCTTCTAACACAACAAACTCATGAACTGGCTGTTCACTTGCTGCTACTCCTCAATATGTGCCATTGTAACAAGATGAAGTGAGTGATCATTTGTCATTGTGAACACACCACAGCACAGCACACAGTGCACCACAACAAAATGTGACTCTGCATTTAGCCCATCTGTGTAGGAGCGGTGGGCAGCGGACATGGGCAGGGAGCAGCGCTTGGGGGTGGTACCTCGCTCATTGTAACCTCAGCGGAACTTGTACTGGTTTGGGATTTGAACCAGCGACCTTCAGGTCACACCGTTACACCATCACTGCCCCAATCAATAACAATAATAGATAATCAATGTTACTCACTTGACCTGTCAGTAGTGGTATTGTTGTAGCTGAACGGTGTATTTATTAATATACTGGAATACATGAAAAAATGATAAGGGCTCGGTCAAAAGACACAATACAAACAAAGACATCACATTATAGTTCTTATACAGCTCAGTCTGTGGGAGTAAGCAACTGTTACCTACAGTTAAGTGTGTGGATGATACAGATTTTCCATTTCAACACAATCTGCAGTCTTTTATATGTCAAAAACATATATAATTGTATTTATATTGTTATATTTCTATTTTTAGTAACAGCTATAACATCTAAAAACATTATACATGCACAACTTTACTGTAGCACCATCCCATATGTTCTTGTTTATTATGGTATTATCCATAATTTACTCTCCTTGCTTCACCATCATCTTATTATTATCATATTATTATTATATTATAATATATATTATATTATAATTATTAGTATTATTATAATTATTATTAATCACGGTCACTTTGGGCCTGTGTGCACCACCTGTTCTGTATATAATAAATACTTACGTTAAACTCTTCTATATCTGCACTTTATTTGCTCTAATTTTTTAGATTAGTTTTTTTTTAGATTCTTTCATAGTCAAGTCAAGTTTATTTCTATGGCGCTTTTTACAATTGACGTGTCATAAAGCAGCTTTACAGAAACCGGGTCCGAGCCCCCAAAGAGCCAAAGGCAACAGAGGCGAGGAGAAACTCCCTAAGCTGTAGGAAGAAACCTCGGGAGGAACCAAGGCTCAGAAGGGGGAACCCATCCTCCTCTGGTCGACACCGGATAAACAGAAACTACGGCGTTTCCACTCGGTTTCTAGCTCTGCTGCACCGAGCACGTAAAAAGGCCCAGGAATTTCCCTCAGGATTAACCCTTTAATGGCCACGCCATGAAAAAAAGCTATTTAAAAAATGTTATTTTTATTTGGGGCAATAATAGAAATATGTTATTAAAATAAATAAAAAATAAAATGTTAAAGTTTTTATTAAAAAAACAAATAATTTCTCTCTTTTGTTTGTGCAAAACTCTGAATACATCTCAGAGAAATCCATAAACCTTCCTTAACTGTGTCTTACCTGCCTTTGTCCAACTCCTGGTGAGGAAACTCAACCATAACTTCTACTAATTAAAGACACAGTGCAATCCAGTGGGTTTTGCAATCCACGGTTTCCACAGGAGGTGATGAATCAAAGACAAAAGGCCAGGTCAGCTTCAATGCAAACTGTTCATTCTGCCAGTTTTTCAGTACGTCAGATGTCTGCTACAGTCAGTCACTGCTGTAGCTAAACACACACTCACGCTTTCCTTTCTATGCGGACCCCCCGAATGCCAAACAGAGCTTGCGCAAATATTGCATGTCTGAGATTTCACTCAGCAAGTCGTCAAGCAAGCCCTCAATCATGATTTTCCTCTAGATAGTAGCAGTGCCACCGAGCCAAAGCAGAAAGCCTCATTAGGTATTTTAGTTTGTTTTATAGAATTGGAAAATTCCATATTACACCGTAAACTACACCATTACATTTACATTCTGCTCATTCTGCACTTTTGGGCAGTGGAGGCCTAGTGGTTAGGACGCTGCCTTTGGGAGCTGAAGGTCGCAGGTTCGAGGTACCCTTGAGCAAGGTACCGTCCTGCTACTCTGCTCCCCGGGTGCTGTTGGTAGCTGCCCGCTGCTCCACATGTGCATGTGTGATGGGTCAAATGCAAAGGTCACGTTTCGTTGTGGTGCTTGAGTGTGTTCACAATGACAAATAGTCACCTTCCCTTCCCTTTCCCTTTTCAACAATGTCTTTCTGCAAAAACACTGCAATCACTACAGCAACTTTTTCATTCGAACCATAACATACAAACAAACTCAGCCGTGATGCAAGGAACAGTTCAGATCCTGCACTTTACACCGAGATGTTCCGCTCGTTTCCATGTGTAATCCTTTAAATACACGTGACATAACCGTAGAGCAATATGATATTTATCGTGATAAACTGTGGTCACAATGAGCTTTTCTGAGCATCTCAAGATCATTAGCACTTAAACACCGTCAGACGTCATGTTTAGCTCTAACGAGCATCGTTAGTCCTGCTTAAGTGAATATATTGCACTGCGCTGTGAAAAAAACACCAAAGAAAAATGATTTTTTAGAAAATACGGCACTGTTCTGTTTTGTTACGTTTCATCGTAATACATATCGAGACGTATCGCGTATCAGAGAAATTCCTCATGATATCGTGATAAGATATTTTTGCCATATCGCCCAGCCCTACCGTAGAGAACATATCACATGATTTTCTGTGGTCGCAGCCCCTAAACCGGTACTGTGCAGCAGGCAACAGACATTCTCCAGGAAAACGTTCCAAGAGGCAATCGCCGTCGAAATTAGCAGCTCTTAGCGAGGACGTGTGTATGTGAAGCGCTGCGCTGAATCATTGCCTGCAAATTGTAAATCAAAACGTCCTCCGCGCCAAACAGACACGTGTCTCCTGTAAAGGAACATAAAAAAAAAAAAGGAAAACGCATCGCCAACTGATACTGATGACTTTGATTCGCTCTTCAGACGGCAGAACCCGAATGAGTCAGACCTCGCGCACCGTTTTGTTTTCCACTCGCAACAGCTTTTACTAGATTACCCATAAAAAACGTCCACCAATCTACGGAGAGACTATTTCTAAAGGACAACTCAGAGCGAGATGTTTACGAGTCCTTGTATCACAGAGTGCCTCGTTTTAAAAAAAGCGCAGTGATCTCGATGTGAGCTAATTAACGAGAAAAGCCTGTGATCTGGAAAAGTCCAGCCAATCACATTTGATGTGGAGTACGACCGTGTGCTCAGGGAGGGTTCAGCCAAAGTGGGACAGTGGGACAGTGTGTTGGCTAAGATGGGACGCCGAATGTTAACGCCGTTTGTTTTGCTCAGTTCGGCATCCGAAAACGGCGGGATCGGCTTAGAGGTGGAACTATGAATCGATCAACAAAATTCGCTCACGACACGTAAAAATCGATGTGTGTGTTCGTTCCACAATCATTTCTCCTTCGCTTTACTGTGAGCAGTGTTTTGTCCTGAGAAGCTGCTTCTGCTTATGACCACACTGCTGCATTTGGGCTAAAATGTTCACGTTATAACGTGTCTGTAGGTGTGAGATGACGGAAATGTAGCAGACTGTGTCATCATATCCATACCCACTTCCTACTTGATGTACACCTAGATAGTGGCGACCTAGTGGTTAGGACATTGCCCTTGTGAGTTGAAGGTCGCAGGTTCAAGTCCCGGCCGGTGCACCACCGAGGTACCCTTGAGCAAGGTACCGTCCCGCTACGCTGCTCCCCGGGCGCTGTTAACAGCTGCGGGTGGCTCCACGTGTGCACGAGTGACGGGTTAAATGCAGAGGTCACATTTCGTTGTGGTGCTTTTTGTGCTGTGGTGTGTTCCCATTGACAAATAGCCACTTTCGCTTCACTTCACCTGGTCTGCAACAGCTGTGCAAGGACCTCACTCATGCCAAAGATAAAAGATGTGATCAGTGGCACCGTGCACAAAGTGAACTGAGAGCTGGCAAATCTGCACAGATAAGCGTGAGCCCCGCATTAGCTAAACACTTGACCTTCGTCCGATGACTGTTTTGATGATTAACTACCTATTGTGCTGTAAAAGTATCGAGACACGGAGACGATCTATAAAACATCATTGTGATCATTTATGAGCCATCTGTTCAGGCCAAACACCCTTTTTCAAGGACAGTTCCTAAACCAAACATCATTCTTTCACCGGCTAGAGCTTAGATGCTTAGTGTATAGTGACCGTGACAAGCTACACATTCGTCGTACAGTGACGTGTCCCATTGTACGGCTGGTAGAGATGCAGTGATGCGGCAACTGGGTGCTGATGCAAACATCTGACATTTTTCACATACGTATCTGCTGAAGTTGTTGCATATTTGGAGAGGCAGGGCCGGCCCTGACAATGTTGGAGCCCTAGGCACAGAAGTGCACCCCCCCCCCCCAACCCA
>JBBPDA010149640.1:0-19881 GCA_037974385.1 Arnoldichthys spilopterus | reverse complement strand
CTTAACAGTATAGTCACCATTACATTACCTTAAGTTACACAAGTTGCCATAAGCAAAGTTGACGATGTCAGCAGGGCGATACCCTGATGGCATTGGGGAAATTATTTCGTAATGAAATAGGACGATGTCTTAGGGACACCAGGGAAATGTTCCCCTGAAATATGACGATGTCTTTTGGACACTGGGGTAATGTTCCCCTGAAATATGACTATGTCTTAGGGACACCGGGGTAATGTTCCCCTGAAATATGACGATGTCTTATGGACACCAGGGTAATGTTCCAGTGTGATAATCTGTGACTCTTTTATAGCCAAATAGTTCAAACGCATCAGAGTAACCAATGACCATCTCTGTTACCATTCGAATGTATAAACTGAACAATCCCTATGCTTCCTGAACATCAAACAGTTGTACCAGCCAATAACCAATCTGGTCATTCTGAGTGGCTCCACAGCAGGTTGTTGCCACTCAGAATGACCAGTTAAGTTAGATGACATAACACAATGTACACAGAACACTGACTGATATAAATCAGTTCATGAGATTCATCATGGCATGTGCATTCATTTAATACCAGACATGGCATGTCTGGTATGTTATCATGGTGATATGTGACTTTGCATTGAGGGTTAGACGCCTGCTTTCATCACCCCCCTTTACCCATGAGAGAAGGAGGATATTGCATTTCAAAAGTTGCCACATCGTAAATACCAGTGGTGCCTCTCTTAACACCCTTAGCCAAATGGCTAGATCTCATTTACATCTAGAGAGGGATAGCTGGGAGCAGAATTAAAGAATGTCCAACCACAGACCTACACTATGCATTAAAGTATTGAAGAAAACAAATAAAAACTGATGATTAAATAAAACATTATGTAATACTATTCATATGCACAAATTATCAAAAGAATACATAACTATACTCAAGTGTTTGTATCCCATGGTGAGCAATAATAAGGAGGTAGGAGCTGCATCAGACCACCTTGACAATTGCTACACTAGAGGCTAAAAGTAGAGAAGATACACAAATCTGTGGATGTTTGCAACTCTTTGAAACTGCATTTGTCCTTAGAAACATACATCTGCTTTTGCAAAATGTGGTTCTATGAAATATGACTGTCTAGTGTCTGAATCACATGTTTCAGGGTTTTCTTTCTAATATTTATGGCAATTTGCAGCAAATTGTAAGAGCCAAGAACGTAGCTTGCCTTTTTAATATATGAGTGTAAACTACAGAAAAATAGATAAGGCCCATTGTTACCAATTACATAAAATTGTAACTGTAATCAGTAATGTTACAATAAGCTCCTAAGCTATCATGCAATAGACTAGTCAGTACCTGTAAACATATGCTAATATACTGGTGAATTCGGCCCAAGGCCTGAGCTTCTTACACCCTTAAAACTCCAGGACCCTTGACACTTCACCATCTGTAGACCAAACAGACCAGTTCTGAAGAATGTTTTGTTGTCCAATAGACTAAACGTTCTCTTCACTTCTATGTTAATTTATGCATAACCATTTTTAATCTCCTATCGAGGACAATCTGCACTGTAAAGACCAGATTTTTCGACGCTACTGCATCCACAGTGACACTCACAGCTGGCTGAAACACACACAGTATTTCTGAGTTAGTATACAGTCTTTGACTGATCATCAATCAGTGTGCTCAGAGACCTTCAATGCAAATTGAACCTCTGTGCTCCTGATCTTTCTGCCTAACACTTGTCTTTGGGAGCTCCCACATATAGGGGAGAAGAGAATGGTTTTTCCAGCCGAAGACTTTTTAATTTCACTTTGAAATTGCTCTCTCTCTCTCTTTAATAAAACCTTTCAAATTAATTTTGGTGAATCCTGACCTCTCCTTGAAGCAACGTTGACACTCACTAACATTAATACTAGTTGGTCATATAGATGCTAAACTGAAGCTCCCCTGTAGTTTAAAAGAGAGAGTTCAAAATAAAAATATTGGTTTTGCTAGTTATATACGTACTTTTGTTATAAATGTACTTTTATTTTTATGCAACCAGGGACCTATGGTGTTCTGTCAGCACTGATGGGAGTGAGAGCTTTGAGTTCATGGAAAGTTATGCCAGCTGGGTTGGTAGCAGGAGCAAGGTATTTCACACTTCTTCTGACTTCAGTTAGCAGCACAAATATAAGAAACACTCTTTAAGCAAAGAGATGTTTGTCAACCAAAAACCTTGCAGTTAATTATGGTGTGTGTATGTACAGTATGCAAAACTTTGAGAGCCGGTGGTCAAACTGTTTTGCTAGTTTTGAAGTGAAATAAGTACTTATCCCTTACAAACAACACACTTCTTCACATTTTTATGCACATGTAGTGTTTATTTGTTGAATTTAACATGCTGGGAAACAAAATGTCATCTCTTCCAAAGTTATGGCACATTTTATATTTAGTTTTATTTTTAATCAAAATGTTTAAATTAATAGGGATTGTGCATTAAACTTTGCAGGAAAATGCTTTATTTAAGAATATCCCTGTAGAGGGTTTGTACTTATTTTGATATAACAATCAACAAATCATATTAAATGGTTGGGCTTGACTTAAGACTGTTAAGAGAACTAAATATAATATTTTTTCAGCAGTTAATATGTTCTGTATGCCTTTGCATTTTCATAGCTTCTGTTTTGTTGGGAGACTTGCTTTTGGTAAATCACTCAGTCCCAAATGTATTTAAATATCTGACTTATTACTAATACTGAAAAATGAATAATTCAGTGACTATTTTGATTAGATATTAAATCAATAAACGGGTAGAATGAAAGATGTTACAAATGCTGTAGTTGTGAAAATAATCATACATCAGGATATAAAT
Organism: Arnoldichthys spilopterus; assembly: GCA_037974385.1. Taxonomy (NCBI): domain Eukaryota; kingdom Metazoa; phylum Chordata; class Actinopteri; order Characiformes; family Lepidarchidae; genus Arnoldichthys; species Arnoldichthys spilopterus. Next base: position 17,041 of record JBBPDA010149640.1, on the reverse strand, counting down.
ACTATATGTTACTAGTCTGATATCTAACTTTGCTACATTGTCTCTCCTTTCTGCAGTTTACTTATGCTTTTGAGAACGTCACTGGGCATCCTATGGCTGCGCAAGAAAAATTCATGAAAACAAATCTAATTCTGTGAATCAAAGAGCAACTCATATCTCCAACAGGTTTACCCAGGTTCTCTGTAAACAACATTATGTTTATCTGCTGAATATATATAAAGCACACACTAAACACCACCTGCATTTTTTTAATATATAGGCTTTATCTGACTTGAAATTGTTGTCGGAAATTTTTCAGTGAGGCACACCCATTGAATCAAGTAAAAAGTGACAGTCAGTTATGTGGCACTCACACCAGTGAGAAATGAATTTGTTTTCTGCATTTAACTCATACATGACAACCATGAACAGATGAGAAACAGGAGCAGTGGGCTGCACACCTGTGTCCAAGGGGCAGCTTAGATGTTCCGTGTTCCGTGAAGGGCACTTCAGTTTTGGATGAGGAAGGAGAACTCGCCACTTTTCCATGCACAAAGTTAAATTTAAATGTTTCATGTTTTTGTAGGGCTTGACAAATATGAACAATTATCTGCAACTGATTTTATGGGGCTAAAGGTTTTGAAAACTGGCCTTGGCCATGATTTTGTATGTAAATTTTTAATTTTAATCTTTTACTCAGAAGTTTCATTAAACTGTTTTCACTGACAGACTCTTAGCTGTGATCTGTGAAATATGAATTACCCATTTCTTAAATAAAAAGGGGAAACTCTTAGGAGCAGAAAGTTTTAAACCCTGGGTGGTTATCCTGAATTTTAAATGCTCTAAAATGATGCATACCAAACTGCAAGTTGTAAAAATATGAAAGTTGTTAAAACAAGTTCGTCCTTACAGCTACTCAGCTGCGTGAGATGAGTTGGATCGGCCTTATGGAGGTGCTGTAGCACACTCTTAAGATGTTTGGCCTGGTTACTTCTGAACAGTAAGGAGTCAAGACAAAATAATTTTTATCCTTAATCCTTGACTCAGATTTTGGACCATTTGGGCCCATCTACTTATTATACATCTAGTATTTTTCTTATTTGCATAATATTTAAAATCTCCATTTACAAGATAGTTCTACATTTTTTTGTTTATTTTTTTGCCCAATCCCCATGAAACTGGTATGATGCTGTTCACAGGACTCTGAAAGTTAATAATCTGACCATAGCTCATAAAACAGCAAAATCCATTAACATAAAAGCCTGGCCATTTTGGTGCTTATATGTCTATATATTGTAACATATATACGTATACCAATCTTATTTACAGAAAGGTTCGTATATTTTCCAAAATACAATAAAAACTATAATCTGTCTATGATATGTTAATTCATGGTAACCTTTATTTTACTAACAAAGATACAAACAAAATATTTTCAATAGCTTTACTGACCATCGTTAATTTAGACTTTGGCTGCAACAGACTCATGAAAAGTTGGGACATCTTATTTCAGCTGGACAATGCCAGACAAAATTCTGCCCAGGCTAAAAGAGTGTGGCTTAATAGACACAGAATGTGTTCACTTGACTGGCCTGCCAGCAGTTCAGACCTGTCTCCTTTTGAAAATGCATGGTGCATCATGGTGAGGAGAATCAGACAATGGTGACCATGGAATGTTGAGCAGCTGAAGTCTTACATAAAGATAGAATGGACAACATTTTCCAATGCAACATTATTGCAGTTAGTATCCACAGTTCCAAAATGATTAAAAAGAGTAATTAAATGGAAAGATGATGTAATACAATGGTAAACATGGCATGCCATTGCCATGTGCCAATTTTTGTTGAGTGTTTTGCAGCCATCAAAATCTAAATTTGTGTATATTTTAAAAATAAAATTAATCTGGTCCGTAAAACTGCTAAAAATCTTTTGATTGTACTTTTGTCAGTTAAATAAAGGTTCACATGAATAAGCATCACATATTTGATCACATTTTGGAAAATATACCAATTTTCCTGGAAATGGGGTTTGTATAATGGTGCCTTTGGTTGTGCCTAGGCACAATTTAAGTAAAGTCCTCTAGTTTTAACTATGACTGACAGATTATTTTAAAACAAAAAAATATATTTTTTGACTGGTTAAGACCATGTTATCTGACACCAGATTGTGACCCCAGGACCCAGATCTATGACTTCCCATATACAAAAAACATATGTAAAATATATCTACAGATACCATAGATTTAGTTGATGTAGATCATCGAGCAAGATGTGGTTGGGAATATCATATATATTTTTTAATATGTTGCAAGTTATGTTTAAGTATTAAAGTACTGCTGCTGCTTAAACTTAATTTCCCGAAGGAACCTTCCCAAGGGATTAATAAAGTTTAATCTATCTACTTTTTAAAATGTTTTTTGTGTCCTTTTGTTACATTGGGACAACTGATCAAGTGGTACCACAAAATAGAAAGAAATGCTTAGAAAAATACTTATGTTATTGAGCCTTCTAAATACATTTCTGTAGATTTTAGTGTAAGTTTTGGTTTGGATTGCACAGTTAAATTCTTGAAACATTAAACAGAAAATTAACAAATTGGTGCTACGAAGTTAGAGCTGCCACTCATGTCAATAATTGTTTAATTGTTTAGACTAACAGCTATAGGGAGCATCATTTGCATTGCCTTCAGAGAAGGCCTAATAAAGGTAATGCTAGAGAAATTCTACATACAAGACATTGAGTGACTTATCACTGGAAGACTAGAAAAAAATTTATGGAAAACAGACATTCGAAACGTATGTGATATACCTAAATAAATGATTTGGTATTTAAATAGAAACAGTGTGCTAATTAGCAAACAATTTATAAGAAATTATCTGAAACTTAATCTTACAAGACATAACATACCTACCTATCTCTTTTTGACTTTCACTGCTTTTCTGTCAATGAAAGATAAAAACCTTGAGATTCTTCAGCTTAATTTCATACATAGCTTCCATCAACAAATTCCTTATTTGATACAGATCATCCGAGTACAGTGACTGCTCAACAACTTTTTCCACCTCCAAACTCAACTATTGCAATTCCATCCTTCTGGGAATAATAAAATTCACCATTTCTCCAGATGTCACATGTCATTAAAAAAGCTGCAGCTTCTCTGGTCCATAACCTCCTACATTTCTCCCATGTGACTCCTAACAACTTAATTTATGCCTCTCTCACAGTGATGGAATTACAGTTTTAAACATGAGGTGACCAAGGGTACTTAGCAGGTCCATACACCATGACTACAGTGGCCAACAACAGTGCAACCCTAAGGAGCATAAATTAATCCTTTGGTGACTAGAAGTAGAATTCACTTAACCCAGGATTTTTCAGTGTGGCAGTGTTCATTCTGTGAACATACTGGAGAGAACTGACTAACTAGATGCTCTGACCTTTCTTAAGGATTTTCATTTATAGATAATTTTCCTTAGAAAATGAAAGGGTGTTTGTCCACATTGCACTTATGTAGCAGTGATTTGCCATTCAGAGACCCTAATCCACTTTATCCCAGCATTTAGTCATTTAGTTCATTCTAAGACTGCCACTAAAGTTAGAGGTCCATCAAATGCACTGTACCATGCTGGTAAGGAAGATGGGTCTGTTCTTATATAATCAATTTCCATGGTTGATTATGGGCACATTATGTAGCTTGTCTTTGAGAAAATAGTAATCTGTCTTACTTTATGTATATATGTTTTTTTGTTCCTGTAGCTAGTTATTAAACATCTGCTAAAATGTAGCTAATATACATTAAACCAGACTGGTTTTTCAACAACATTAGAAGTTTCAAGAACAATAGAAGTTGAAATAAACTGCACATTTTATTCTTTTTCATGCTCTGACACAACTTATTCAGACTAAGCTAACAATGAGCCTACTGAAAGCCTTTCATGAGCTGAGGTTTATATATTAGAGCAGGGAAAGCACTAAAATATTAAGGTCAAGATGTAACAGTTTAACAGATAACAGTTTTGGGGTTAAGGCTAAATGGGAGATTGCTTGAACAATTATTCAATTCACTGCTGCCATCTAGAGTGTGGAGAGAATGTATGCACAATTTGCATTTACTGAGTGGTTTTCTAAGTTGAAATAAATAGGTTTATGTTTTCTCAATGTCATTTTCTATAGAAAAAACACAAGAAAAACAATTAGAACAATTAGAATTAAACATCATGCTTTTCTGCCACGTTGGTCACTCCTTAAAAATCCCATGACATCTTGTAGACTATTTTCTGAGCTTAATGACGTACTTAAACTTTTTGCATGTAGTATTATTTTAATTGGTTTGATGTATTTATTTTATTTACATTTACAGCATTTAGCAGGCACTGTTATCCAGAGCAACAAACAGCAGTGCTTTGTAGCCCATGTCTGTTGTTCTATCTATAATCTAGTATATCTATCTGTAAAGCTAAACCCATCAACAGCTGTCATTCTTCTAAGATACCACTAGCTAAGTTACACACCATAACAAACCCTGCCAAACCTGTAAGCGCAAAAGACAGGGTAAACAATAAATATGAGTGCTAGTTAGATTCCTAAATACTCATTTAAGAGGTGTGTTTTAAATTGTTGTTTTTAGACAACAAGGGTCATTCTGATGGCTTATAAGGAAGTTCATTCCACCACTGGGGAGCCAGGATTGATTTTCATCTTCTATGTTCAGGATTTCTGAGTTTATGATATGACCTGACAAAGACCTTTGTTTTTATTGGCATATGGGGTAGCAAGATTGATTGTGGAAATCATACTTATAGATCAAGATTCAAGATTGTTTTATTTGGCACATACATAGTTATACAAGTACAACTTGTAGTGAAATGTACTGAGATTGTGAAGATTGTAAATAGTAAAGTTAACACTTTGACTAAAATTTGAATGAAAAATCTAAAGTAATATATATATATATATATATATATATATATATATATATAAGTAGAAATAGAGTATTAAATGTGAAAAAAAACTACATTGTGCAGATTACTATACATGCTAAAGTGCAAAGTGACATGATTTTAAAGGTAAACAAACGTTGTAAACATATTTTGCGTGGAAAACACAATGGGAGGTGTACAGCAGGCAGGCAGTGTGTGCGTCATATTATGCAACTGTCAGTTGAGTGTTATTAGAACAGTTTAAAGTTGTGGTTGTATGACCATACTTTTACTATACATCATACTTATTATACTTTGAATAGAAAGAACTGTATTAATGCAACTGAAGATATATATAAATATAATATATATATAAATTTGACAAAGCCACTGCCATTGCAGCTTCATGCTGTTTTGTAAGGTCGTGCTTTTGGTTTATTTACGGTAAAGTGGACAAGCAGTGTCCGCAAAGGCATCAGGTGATCTACTGACTAAAAGCTGACTGTAGAGAGCACAAAATGACATACTGCAAAAATGTCTGGGTATTCTTTCTCAGTCTGGGATTAGCTATTGATCGGGCTTGTTTTTCTAGCGCTTTGAAGATGCGCTAAATCGTTGAACTCTGGATTTATTTGCGTGTTTTGTATGCGGAACAACACTGACTGGAAGCGATCGGTCACAACATGGGGCTATGTTATAGCCTGCGCCCCCGTTTGTTTGGGGATCTAAGTGGATCCATTTCCAATGCCAATTCTGACTCGGACAAGCCGCCTGATCCGCTAGTTTCGTCGCGTGTGGGGGAATCGCGGCACGACGACTCCTCCGGGGGAAGTAAGACATCGCCATTACACGGCGGCCAAACGCAGCGCTGGGACGCTGGCAAGCTTCCAGGTGGGGAGCAGCGTATCGGGGACGTGGGCGCTGCTCGAGCGCTGATTCAGAACGGGGGTGGAGCAGGAGCGAAGGGGATGGTGAAAGAGCGAGGTCGACGACTTCAGCTGGTGCAGGCGTCCAGTAGCCAAAAGCATAAACAGTGGGACAAACTAGTGGCGGAGGAGAAGGAGGCCGAGAAAGAGGCGAAGAAAGTCAGCAAGAATATTGACCGGGCCTTGAAGGAACTTAAACGGGAATATAAACAGACCCACCGATTACTCTTACTAGGTAAGGCCCTCTCCTTCTTGCGACATCAGAATCAGTTCTTTAACGTACTCTTTATATGAAATACATGTTCGCGAAATGTGGTCTTGTTCGTTTTTCTTATGATTAATTTGGAAGCATACCCAAAGCACATTAACTCACCTACAAGCTCGGCTACCATAGTCCAAGTTTTACTGGCCACCACTCATTTGTTGTTTTTGTCCTGCTGGGTTTGTGGTCTCTCCCTCCCCGATGCAGTATATCAGCACATCTTGGCGAAAGAAACATTAGCTAGAACCTGTTTTTTCTTCTACTGGAGCCTGTTTTTATAACTGCATGAAAAAGCGGTGTAACAGTCAGGGAGTTGCCCCTGCGACCTAAAGGTTGCTGGTTCAAATTCCAGACCGGTACAAGAACCACTGAGGTACCTGTTAGCAAGGTAGCACTGTTAACTCCAGCTGCCCACTGGTTCTAAACGGATGGGTATATGCAAAGGTCACATGGTGTGCTGTGCTGTGGTGTGTTCACAATGATAACACATGTACTCACTGAAATAGTATTGCTCATTCATTTTTTCCCCCGGTTGTGTCAACTAGGGTGACTGTCCTTCAAAAAATCCAGTGTAGCAGTGAGAAAACTGACCTGCCGATAGTAGAGACCAGTCTGTAGGCTATAGTCGAAGAGGGCACCAGGACTGTATTTTAAATTTGGCAGCACCAGCTCTTACCAAGCCTAAACTAGAAAAGTGAAGAGTGAATTTTAAAGTGCTGTGACCCTCAAAAACTTAAGTAAACCCTAAGATTACATAAATATACAGATGGATTGAGAATTCAATCAAAAAAAGCAATGTATTGTATTAGATGGGCAGCACTGGCCTAGTGGTTAGGGCCTTGCATTTGTGAAAAGAAGGTCGAAGGTTTAGGTAACCCTGAGCAAGGTACTGTCCCACTGCAGTTCTGCTGATAGCTGCCTGCTGCTGCATATGCGATGGGTTAAATGCAAAGGTCATGTGTTATTAAGGTGCACTTTGTGTGATGGGGTGTGTTCACAGTGACAAACAGGTCACTTTTACTTGGATATAAATAAAAGGGACTCTATACAGTGGTGTGATTGCTTGGTTTGTGTGAGAACTCTTCAGGTTCTAAACCTGTTATAGTCTGGCACTAACTCAAATAGTGTAAATGATGTATAATTTATATACAGAAAGACTGGAATACCTCTTCTATGAAGGACACCACTAAATTTACCAAACAACATTTGAGAGATTTTTTAAAATAAGTTTATGATAACAAATTGTGCTTTAATATATATATATATGTTTGCCATTAAATATATATATATATATATATATAATGCTTTAAAAATGTCACCAAAAAAATCACAAGATTAAGTTATATCACTAAACACACCCCTCAAGACCGTCTTGTTTATTTGTTTTAAAAAAAATAATGAATAATAAAAATTGTTTTTTTTGATACAGCAAGGTACATTCAGGATTTTGTGTACAATGGAATTACCAAAAGATCTGATTGAAAATCCATAATATATCTGAAAAAAACACACACAATTTAGTTTAAAAAAAGACGTTTTAAATGTTAAAATTGGTGTCCATATTAATGTCTGTTATTTTTAATTGAAAATGAAAATATAAGATGGTCTCTGTTTGTGTGAAATACCCCAGAGTAATCCAAGACCCCATGCTCTGGTGCTGGTTGGCTCTCTGCTCACTTGCCTAAGTTATGTATGTAGCTTCTTCATCAGCAAAATTAAAAATTAAAAAATTAAAATTGAATAAATAAATAAAAGTTTCACCAGTTTAAGCATTTCAGTATGGTGTGCCAAACATGGGCTTTAAATGACCAGGGAAAATAAATTGTTTGGCAAATATTCTGAGTAATTATTAAAGGTTATAAAAATTATTAAACACTTTGGAAATTTTAATAAATAGTAGACAAAAGTTGTCTAGTGTGCATTTAAACCTGTATTTGAAGGCACAGTTCTGTTCTTTTGCACACTGATAGTACAAAAACAGTAAAGATCTCAGAAGCTAGGAAGCTCCAAATCCACAGGAAATATCAAACCATGTAAGTTAGTGGACATGGAAAGGAGCTGAATTATTCCTGTACAGCAGCCAGCATGTACATGTGATTATAAACATTTTAAGAAAAACATTTAGTATGTGCATGCAGTGTTTGGCCATGAAATTCCTCAGGTGAACAGTGATTTTGGTTGTGCCACCATTCTCTATTTCATTCTTAATCTTACCTGGATTTTGTGCACACGTCTTTTGGTTCAATCCATTTCCAGAATCCAGGTTAACAGTACAAAAAAGGAATACTTTGCTAGCAAGCCATATTTGGTTAGCAGCCACTTATTTTGTGGATGGGTTTAATAGGTGGTGTGGTCTACCACACTGTTTAATCCAGAACCAACTTCCTTTTGTGTGTTCAGTTAAGAAAATGGGTCAAATTTCAATCCGTTTTTTCATAATTGTAAAGAGTCCAATTTAAATTATAGACTGCCTCAGTAGCAGGTTTTTAGTGGAGAGTATTGGCCATGCTAATAACAGCTTCTGAGCTATGATTGGAAAAGCAGTTTTTTTTTTAACAAATTAAGCCCTGACTTTAATTATTCTGACGTTACTGAACAGTATCATTATTTTTAGGAACTGTTTGTAATATGCAGTTGATTCCAAAGGTTTGGGTGTCTCTCTGTGTCAGATTACATGTGTTGCTGTCTTTTTTGGTGTTTTTGTTTATATAATAACTAAAATTCTCCTGTCTTCTGTTTAGGATGTGTTAAATCTTTTGCTTAGGAAATCAACAAAACACCAGTACTGTTCAAACATTTGCACATGACTATACATACACTTCTCACATTGTGCTTTTCACATTACACAACATTTATTACCTGCTGTCCATTGTTTTGTTGTAGTAGTAGTAGTAGTGTGCACACTACTCAATCATGCATGTTCACCTTTGACTTGAGGCTCTCACACATCATTACCTGGAAAAACACCTGATCCTCAATTCTGCGGTTTGACTCAGATAAATAAGAGAACATGGAACTGTCCTTTGACTTTGCCAAAGTGAAACTGGAGCATCTGTTAAGCTGAGCAGTATGACAATATTTATCATTATCATGAAACATTACATTATGTTGCTCTATGATTTCTGAGCATATTGTGATATCAGTACTTAATTATACTCATAATAAAACATGCAGTTGGACAGTTCATTATGTGTAAGTATTCTTTAGTGCTGTTCAGCATGTAAAATATATATTTATATTTTTGGTGGTCTAAATTTTTGGGGGAAGTGGTGTGCATTTTCAAAATTATGCGGAAGTGGCAGAGTTTCAATTTAAATATACAAATCGTTCATAGAGGTTAACAAGGGAGTGGGCTCATTTTGCTAACATAGAGGATGGCATCCCTCTTCATCCCTCCTCAGATTGCCTACAAGACTTTATATAAGACCACTGATAAAAGAGGGATGTAATTGTAATGATGAAAATAATAAGTGATCTGTCTAGAATTTATAAATAAGGTTAAGCAATTAAAATGCAGTATGCATATGCTGTGAAGTGTTATCTAGTGAATGTTTTGGAAAATGTGAACGTGAAAATTTGAAAAGGCTTGTTTTGAGAAGGGAAATCACCAAACTACCATGCCCATATCTGGTTCAGAAGTTGAGTTTTTTTGTTTTTTTTTAACCCAATAACGGTGCAATGTCTGACTAATTTTCAGTGTTTAAATACCTCCGTACACTCAGTCATCTAGCACCTCACAGAGGCTGTTAGAAACCAGAGAAAGAGAGAGAGAGAGAGAGCGATGCAAAGTCAGCACATTATGTACTTCAACAAATCATTCATATTAACCTCTGGCTGACTGTACTAAACAGGCACTGGACAGTGGAGCCCAAAATCAGACTTGATAGCTTTCAGAGCCTTATAGTCTTTAAAACAGTCTGGCTAACCCTAGCCTACTTCATTCCCTTTTGTTATGTGTTGTGAGTCTTTAAACTAGAGTGCACAACTCCAGCACATCTAGCAGAGTTTGGTGATTTTATTGCTCCAGCACACAAAATGTAGCTCATATGTTAATTGCCATGTTTAATGGGTGTGGGGTACTCAACATCATCTTTCCACCACAGTTATTCTGTCAATTAGATTATAGTTTGTTACACTAGTTTTAAAACATTTAACATATAAACTTCATCTATCCATCCATTTTCTAAACCGCTTCTTCCATTTTGGGTCACGCGGATGCTGGAGCCAATCCCAGGTGACTGTGGGCATAAGGCAGGGTACACCAAGGACAAGAGGCCAGCCAATCATAGGGCAACACATAGACAGACAACCATTCACACACACATTTGCACCTGTGGGCAATTTAGAGTATCCAGTCAACCTATTGCAAGCCTTTGGACAGTGGGAGGAAACCGGAGCACCTGGAGGAAACCCATGCAAACAAGGGGAGAGCTCCGCACAGAAAGGCACCTGTGGCTGACCCAGGGATCGAATCCAGCACCTTCTTGCTGTGAGGTGACCGCTCTAGCCATTGCTCAAATAACTATATTTACATTTGCAATATATGCATGTTTTAACAATTTGAATTAAGAATGGCTGCTTTAAAAATCAGTTTTATACTACATACTACAGTTTATACAACATGCACCGCTATGTTGGGGGACAGTTCCAGGTTGTTCCTTTGGTCAGTTACTGACACAAAGCAGCAGTTACTGGATTGTGGCGTGTCCTAGTGTGATAAGTGATAAGGATATGTTATCACTTAGGAAGATTTTTAGCCATGTAGATTGGCATGAGTCATGCATTTTTTTGTGATAAAACAAGCACAAACACAGGGTACTGCTTTCTGTTTTACTTCTGACACATAGTATAGTGACAAAATGACTTAATCACAATGCTTAATTAGCAGCACCACGAGTGGACAGCTAAAACACAAGCTGCAGACCGTACTAGGTCAGTTTTTTTCAGGAGGACCTGGAACTAGTACTCTTTATAAATAAATAAATAGCATACCCTCTCAGTACCAGACTTTCAGGTCAGATGGCCCAGATCTGGAAAAAAGACCTCAAGACATTCCCGCCCTAAAAGGTTCTACAACTCAGAAGCAAAGCAAACATATCTGTACCATAAATATATGAACAGAAAAAAATTAAGGCAAAGACAGACAAGAAAAGTAGTACTTTAATGGCAGAATATATATTTTTGTGTAATTGTATTGTTTGCATATTTGTTTTTATTATTTTAATATTTGGTTTGCAGATTTTTAATTGTTAATTGTTGATTTTTTATTGTTATTGTTTTATGTAAACCTTTATTAAAACACAAAGTTCACTGTATTATCTAGGCACAATAAAGTACTGAGAGATGGAACATCACATTTTACCGTAACCCTTACAATAGAAAAAAATTTAAATCAATAAATTATGCTGTGCACATTGATTCATTTAAAAAATATTTTAGAACATTTAATACAATCACTGATCACATTTTAATATTAAATATTTAGCTTTTGTGCCCTTTGTTGCAGTGTTGCAATATTTCTGAATAACTGAACTTTGCTTCCCTGTAAGTGAGCTTTATCATTTACTAGGGTTGAACATTGATTTTAAAGTTGCAAACTAACTAAAGTTCTACCTCTCCGTACACAACAGTGCAGTACCAGCAACACTGATAGAAAAGCTCAGCCCCTGTGTTATACACCTTATGAACATTTTTACTTTATTTACTGATACGAAGATACAGCTAGAATACACCACGAGCATATTGCTAACTGTTGTGCACCTAGGCATTTCATGGCAGCTCTAAGTAGGGCAAAATCAACTGGTGACTGAATACCAATTCTGCTAACATTTTTACTGTTTTGCTGTTTTCAAGGGACCCTTTCAATATAGATTTAATCTTAAAGCCTGTTACTTAATATTTCTGAAGGAGCTTTTTAGCCTGTTGGCTGTTAGCTATTGGCCTTTTAGCAGGTGATGTTTTGTTCATGGAAGGAATATATAAAGCATAATTTTTGTCATAGATCTATAATTTATTCTGTTAGTTAGCAGAAAAATATTTACACTGAAGCATATAAGTAAAGTTAAATCCAAGATTAATTAAGTAGCTCACAGGTTGTAGAAAACACTGATAATGACAAATACCTTGCAAGAACAACCTTTATTATGTTAAAAAAATAAATAAAATTAAATTTAATGTTTTATGAGGTTAGGAGGAAAGTGAATGAACATACAGCATTTTCCCTCCATTTTAAAACTGAAAATCGAATGTAGCACCCTGGAAGGTTTAGAAACAACACACCTTGCTGTTGTATTCAGACATGCCTGAGGGCCTTTATGACCTGGATCAAGTGTTCGATTAGGGCTACAGATCAGGGTTGTAGAACGTCAGGACCAGAGTTGGGCACCTCTGTCTTTTAAAAAATTTTCTGATCTCTGATCAGGATCCTTGGCACTATCCTAGCTACTGAACTATAGAGTAGTCATGTGAAAAAATAAGTACATTGCATGGAATTTTTTTATTTTCTCAAAATTCAATTTTCTCAAACATTATCTTTGATAAAGCGCTACAGAAATAGGTGATTATACTTCAAAAATGATACATAAAATTGACATTTTGTAATAATTTTCATAATTTAAATAAACAGATTTGTTTTTTCACCATTGATTACAACCTTCTGCAGGTGAAACTTAAACCATTTAAAACAGACATCTGTGGTCTGGTATTCTTTTTGCTGTCAAAGTGTGGTGCCATCATGTCAAGATCTAAATAACACTCTTAAGACCTGCAGAAAAAAAAGTATGTGGATGCCTAGAAGTCTAAAACGAAATGTTAAAAGGTCTCAAATTTTCTTGAATCAATTATTTCACTGTAAGAAAAATCATCTACAAGTGTTGTACATTTAAATAGACTACTTATTTGATCATGACTGGCCTCCAGAAAAAAAGTCTCCAAAACCCCTTAGATTTTTAGTACAGAATTGGCACATAACTCTTGCAGCTGTTTCAATCAGCAAGAGACTGGACAAATTTCACCTGCATGGGAAACGTATCAGTAAGAAACTTTGCCCACCTAAATGAACATGAGATCATGTGAAGATCTTGTGGGACCATCTATACAAAAGTTGAACTGGAGTTTAACCTTTCAGCAGGATAATCATAAGCACACTAGCAATTACAAAAAAGAATGGCTCAAGGGAGGGTTTTTTTATCTTAATTAAAATGTAAAGAAAAAAGAAAACATTAAAGAAAAACATCTTCAACTTAACTGAAGGAATTTTGTATGGAAGAGTGGTCAAAATATCAGCTGGCTGGTATGAGAGACTGGTGAAAAATTATACAAAACGCTGACAAGAAGTTGTTTCTGCTAAAGAGGGTAGCACTAGCTTCTGAGTCCAATGGTGTGCTTTCTCCACAGATGATTATACCTTTTTATATTTTTGATTAATAAATTATTGTAAAAGCTTCTGTTCCTAGTGGTTTTGTTCAAGTATATAACCTTTACCAATAGATACTATATGAAAAGGAAAAGTTTCTTTAAATATGCTTAAAAAAAGATCAAGAAGTAATTTACTTACTTTAGGTTTTTATTCAAAATGCATCAATTTTACCTGGAATCATGTTTGCTTACCTTTCCATGGTAAAGTTTCAACTCCACTGCTGACCATAGAAACAGCTGAAAATTAAGCAACTACAATTCTTCAGTAAATCTCATATGAACTTTACCAAATAAATTGTAATCCTTTCTCACTGACCTTTTTGTTTCTTTGGCATACATCAAACATAAAACAGTAAAATATTCAAAATGAAACAAATAACTGAGTATATAACATGTAAATGCAAATCTAGTCAGTATTCACAAACAAATTTTGGGAGCATATTATAATCTTACGCGCTGGGTTAGATGGACGGTTACAGACCATAAGGTTACAATGAGGACTCATGAGACATGTCTGTGAATCACAGAACATACAGTGCCTTGAAAAGTATTCATACCCCTTGAACTCTTACACATTGCCACGTTACAACCACAAACCTAAATATATTGTCATTTCATGTGACCAACACAAAGTAGCGCATCATTTTTTTAATACATTTTTACAAAAAAATCCTGTGCTGTGCATTTGTATTCAGCCCCACTGAGTAAATACTTTGCCAAACCATCTTTCACTGCAATTACAGCTGCAAGTCTTTTGGGTCTCTACCAGCTTTGCACATCTAGAGACTGCAGTTTTTGCCCATTCTTCTTTGCAAAATAGCTCAACTCAGTTAGATTGGATGTAGAGTGTGAACAGCAATTTTCAAAAAGTCTTGCCACAAATTCTCAATAGGATTTAGGTCTGGACTAACTGGGCCATTCTAACACATGAGGTGTATCTCCTCCCCAGTCTCAAGTCCTTTGCAGTCTCGAACATGTTTTCTTCTAGGATTGCCCTATATTTAGCTCCATCTACCTTCCTATAAACTCTGACCAGCTTCCCTGGGCCTGCTGAAGAAAAGCATCCCTACAGCATAATGCTGCCACCACGTTTCAAGGTGGGGATGGTGTGTTCAGGTTCATGTGCAGTGTTGGGTTTTCACTACACATACTATTTTGCATGAAGGCCAAAAAGTTGAGTTTTGGTCTCATCTGACCAGAGCACCTTCTTCCACATGTTTTCTGTGTCCCCTACATGGCTTGTGGCAAACTGCAAATGGGACTTCTTGGGTCTTTCTTTCAACAATGGCTTTCTTCTTGACTCCCTTCCATAAACCTTTTCTTCTCTAGCATTTGAGGGTAAATTTGCTCATGCAATTGTTATAGTTCTTTTTAAAATTAATCTTAAAATTAATATCGTGATATGAATAAATGAGAATAAAAAATAAAGGAGGACCTCGGGAAAAGAATTGAGGTCACTGGGCTGGAAAAAAGTTACAGTTCTTCAGTACACAGACATAGTGTACAAATTAGAAGAAATTCAAGACCATTTTTACCATCTGCAGGAGTGCTTGGCCAAGAAAGATCATTCAGAGAGCAAGACATTTGTCTAAGAGGTCACAAAGGAACCCAGGGTAACTTCTAATCAACAAAGGCCTCTCTCACATTGGCTAACGTAAATGCTCATGAGTGCACCATCAAGAGAACAATGAGTAACAAGCATGTGCTTGACAGGATTGGAAAAAGCCATTGCTCTCCAACAAGAACATTCTAACTACATTTTGCTAAAGATCATGAGGACAAGAAGACTACTAAAAAATGTCTTGTGGACAAATGAGACAAAATATTTTTTCTGGTTTCAAGGAAAAGTGCAATGTTTTGATGAAGGGAAGCACTTCATTCCATTATAAGAGCATTTCTTAAAACATGGTGTTGACAGTATCATGGTTTGGGCCAGTTTTACTTCACCTGGGTCAAGGATGGCCTGCCATCACTGATGCAACCACAAATTCCAAATTATGCCAGCAAATCAGAAAAAGTTGGGGCGGTATGGAAAACGCAAATAAAAAATAAAGTAGTGATTTCTAAATTTACTTTGACTTGTATTTCATTGCAGACAATATGAACACAAAATATTTCATGTTTTGTCTGGTCAACTTCATTTCATTTGTAAATATACATCCTTTCTTGTCCTGCAACACATTGCAAAAAAGTTGGGACAGTAAAGCATTTACCACTTTGTAATGTTGCCATTCCTTTTCACAACACTTTAAAGACGTTCAGGGACTGAAGACACCAAGTGATGAAGTGTTTCAGGTGTAATTTTTCCCATTCTTCCTGCAAACAAGTCTTAAGATGGGCAACAGTACGGTCTTCTTTGTCGCATTTTGCGCTTCAAAACGCGCCACACATTCTCTATTGGAGATAGGTTGGGGCTGCAGGCAGGCCAGTCAACTTTCTCTGGAGCCAGGACATGCATGGGCGTCCCTGCAAAAGATGTCTTCTTTAGTCCGGAGCACGTGGTGTCCATTTCTCCCAAAACATACCTGAAATACTGATTCATCTGACTACAGTACACGTTTCCACTGTGTGATGGTCCATCCCAGATGCCTCTGAGCCCAGAGAAGTCGACAGAGCTTCTGGACACTGTTAATATAGGGCTTCCTTTTGGCACAGTACAGTTTTAACTGGCATTTGTGGATGTAACTACAAATTGTGGAACTTGACAAAGGTTTGCCAAAGTAGTCCTGAACCCATGTGGAGATATTGCTTATAGATGAATGACGATTTTTGATACAGTACCGCCTGAGAGATTGGAGATCACAGTTGTGCAGCTTAGGCTTGCTCCCTTGTGCTTTACGCACTGAAATTCCTCCAGATTGCTTGAATCTTTTATAATGCACTATTGAAGGTAAAATACCCAAATCTCTACCTATCTTTCTTTGAGGAACATTGTTTTTAAACATTGCAATAATTTCTGCCTCTGTCCATCTTTGCTCCTAAAGGACTAGACCTTTCTTGAATGCTGCTTTTGTACCAAATCATAATCACAATCACTTGTTGACATCACCTGTTTCAAATCACATCATTTAACCAATTTACCTCATTACTAGTCGTAAATTGCTCCTGTCCCAACTTTTTTTGGAATAAGTTGCAGATGTGAATGACAGGAAAGGATGTATATTTTAAAATGAAATTAAGTTGACCAGACAAAACATGACACATTTTGTATTCATATTGTCTGCAATGAAATAAGTCAAAGTAAATTAAGAATTACTTTCTTTTTTTATTTGTTTTCCATACCATCCCAACTTTTTCTGATTTGGGGTTGTAAATGAAAAAGCCAGGACATTTGTCCATGAACTGAAACTCAACATAAATTTGGATATGTGTAAACCTTCGGCCCAGTCTGAGGTCCTTAGCGCTCTGGAGAAGGTTTTTGTCCAGGATATCCCTGTACTTGGCCGCATTCAACTTTCCCTCGATTACAACCAGTCGTCCTGTCCCTGCAGCTGAAAAACACCCCCACAGCATGATGCTGCCACCGCCATGCTTCACTGT
>JBBPDA010149633.1:0-19882 GCA_037974385.1 Arnoldichthys spilopterus | reverse complement strand
TTTTCATTTCTTTGTCATTGGACAAACTTACAAAATCAGCGAGGGGTCAAATAATTATTTCCTCCACTGTATATATACTGTATACACACACACAGAACAAAAATATAAACACAACACTTTTGTTTTTGCTCCCATTTTTCATGAGCTGAAAAAATCTTCACTGTCGGAATAAAATCTTTTATATATATTGCTTCTTGTAGAAATCTTCTTTCATTAACTTACATTGACACCTAAAGATGTTTTCCTTCTCCTGTGATGTTCCTTAATTTTACAGATACATGCTGTTCTGGCAAGGACGATTATTAAAAATAGGATGCTTATATTAAACAAAAAATTGCCAATAAAGAAAGCAAAATGTACCTAGTTGTAACGATTCTGGGTCTTAAGCAGCAAGTGCAGGCAGGTGAAACTCATTGGGATTTATTCACGTAACGAAAACACGGGCCAGATGAACAAGGCAGGACTAGGACTAAGTAACAGACACGATAAATACAACAGTGAAACAGTCACATATAGCAGTATACAGTCGACTGACCAGGACCAAGGGAAACACACGAGATTATAAAGGGACACTAATGAGTCACAGCTGACAGGGGACGTGGAGACACACAAGACAGTGAGGTGAAGCTGTGAGGCGGGGCTAGGGCATGGATACACAACATGCTCACATGGCCGAACACGCGGACAGGGGGAAACGTGACATAAGAGGTCACTCACGTCACACTAGTAAGATTTCTTGAAATAAGTAAAATATAAAACACACTATTGAGATAAGAAAACAAAAAACTGCAGCTGTTATTTCATATAATTGGATTTATTTATTAGATTTCTATTTCTTTATTCATGCTAAAACCTTAAAATTACTAGTTAATTTTGGCTTACCTCATTTGCAGATTTTTTGCTTGTTATTATTATTTGTGTCCCATTTTGAACGTTTAATCTATTTTTTGATTTGATTGTTTAGAAGTGCAGCCTTTCTTTATAAAAAAAAAACAGACCTATGTGTAATTTGTATGTGTGTGTGTTTGCTTGTGCTCACTCATAAGTATGTGTGTGTATTTTGTTGCTGTGTTTGTGCTTTTTTTCATTCCCCTTCATGGGGCCAATTACAGCCATCAGTGATTCTACGAGGCTGCCTCAGATGTGTCATGCATTATGATCACATGGGGCTGATTTCCTCAGCCTCAGGAAGTCACTTTGCCCCCAGCTCACAAATGACAGCCGTTTATCAAAAAACGTCCCTGTCTTCTTGTCCTGTTCCATTGCTTTATCTGTGTTTTGGGGGTCTATTCATGTGTAAGCAGGCCATGCAGCAGGGTGCATTGTGTGAGTTTTTTGGGACTAGGATCACTACTACAGTTCTGTATTTTTCAGGTAATAACATCATGTTTTTTGTGTCCGTCTGCTGTCAACTACTGACATTTTATTTAAATATGTTACACAAGTGTAAATATAAGGTTAAATTCAATACAGCTGTAGTTGAAATGTGTTACATTTTGATGCAGAGAATTTGGCATTTCCCATGTAGAAGCCCAGTTTATTTATTTATCTATTTATCTTTGCTGTTTTTGTCACTTTTAGCAACAAAATAAACAAGGGTCAGAAGTGTAGCCTCAGACCTGTCAATGCATTTGGATGTAAAGCCCTTATATCACTATGTAATTAATGACCTAATTGTATATTTTTAATGAATAGTACAGCAAAACAACACTTAAAAGCACCCTCTTTGTGTTTTCTTTTCAATGTTTGCTTGAAGTGAACATTCATGAATTTCTGCAATGCATTGCAATGCACAGTTACACTGTGGTTCTTGTCAACATAGGATAATTCAGGACGTCCCTAGATGTTAGCTTCTTGCCTTCACTGGGCCTTGACTAAGGCAGGCTTACTGCAAACCAGCATTAAATAAATGCTTTCCACTCATCTAGACTGAATCACACTGATATCATACTGTGTCACAGTATTTTGCAACAGGAACATTATTAATATGTAGATATTATACCCAACAGGGATTACAAATAGGGCAGTTTATTCAAGTGCAATACTTTTACTTACTTGCTAAGTTTAACAAATAAGTATAAATATAAACTCATAAACACAATGTATATAAATAAATATAAACACATTGTTTTTTATGTTTACGATTTGTTAAATTTAGCAAGTAAACAGTATTTTTTCTTTAAAATGAGCAACAGTGGGTTCTCTGTACCGGGTGTGGACTTATTTACACTGAGAAATCTTAACAGAACACGTCCTGTGATCAGGCCTGCATGAGACACATGACATTCTTATCAGCGAATCACATGAACAAATGTTGCTCATAATTTTTTCTGAACACTAATGTAATTGTTTAACTTTTATTGCCCCTTAAATGCAATGAATGCTTGATGTCAGTCACACATTTGAAAGATGCTCTCATCCACTGTGGCAGGGATGATACCCACTACCGATCTCATGCAGGGTGGACTTTTAGTGCCCTAGCAACTGCCCCTTTTTCCCTCTTTGGCCACGCTTCCCTTTCTTTTTACCAGCCCATGGCGGCTGTTGTCCCAAATATATTACTCACCAGCAAAAAATGTGCTTATGCATATACACACAGATCAAGCATAACAAACATTATCTGCCAAAAATTTAATAGATCCCCCTCATGCTGCTGAAACAGCTCTGACAGTGGTGCATTGTGTGTTCTGACACCTTTCTATCAGAGTCAGCATTTACTTTTTAAACCACATTAGCTCTGCTGTGGGATCAGACCAGACAGGCTAGCCTTGGTGTCACCGATTCACCAGTTGTCCTTCCTTGGATCACTTTTTGGAGGTACCAACTACTGCACACCTAGAACAGTCCACAAGTCCTGTCATTTTGAAGATGCTCTGATTCAGGTCATCTAGCCATAACAATAAGGCTCTTGTCAAAGTGGCTCAGCTCCTTGACATTGCCATTGTAATGTAATAATTAGGCAGTCAATTTAATTCACTTTATGTCTGTGCTGTTAACTCTATGGCTAACCAGTGTATTTACTTTGACTTTGACTTTTTTTTATCGTTTCGTTTTCATTCTACAATTTAATTCACTTTCTCATTATTTGGTTCAATAAGCATCACTCATTAATGCATGATTTCATGAGCTCACAGTAATGACTTCAAATCTGTTTAGGATAAATGATGTTCATAAGTCATCAGCCAAATGCATTAATCAGCCCTCTGAGCAATTAATTGCCACAGAGAGAGAAGGAGAGAGAGAGAGAAAGAGAGAGAGAGAGAGAGAGAGAGAGAGAGAGAGAGAGAAAGAGAAATGGCATATGGCATATGAGTTGTTGTCCAGTGCCATGTTGTATTAGGAACAACATGGTAGACAGATGTTAATGTGAGATGTTTTCTACTGCTTTCGCTGAATCTGTGAAGTGGGCAGTGGTGGCCTAGTGTTAAGGATGCTACCTTTGGGACCTGAAGGTCGCAGGTTTTGAGTCCCCCACTACTGAGGTACCCTTGAGCAAGGTACCGTCCCACTACACTGCTCCCCTGGCGCTGTTGGTAGCTGCCTGCTGCTCCATGTGTGCTGGGTTAAATGCAGAGGTCACATTTTGTCATCTGCATTATACCTATCACACGTGCATACGTGGAACAGTGGGCAGCTTTGAAAAGCTATGAAAATGGTTTTGTTGCACTTACTGGTACTGGGGACTTTATCCCCACTAAAATTAGCTAAACAGGCTGCTTAAAAAGCAAGAAATTTCCAACTGAAGTCAAACAAAGCTTGATCTTAAATACGTGTTCTCACTACTACATTAAAATCTAGGTCAGACTTTAACATAAAATAAGGAGTTTTCTGTACCTCTCTGGTTCTTTTCACAAACACAGAAACCAGCAGTTTTACCTATTGTTAGGTTATTAAGACCCATGATGTTTTTCAATTAACCCGTTTGAGTTTCCCCCCCTTTTTATTAGTCTTATATTGCTATAGCTCCACCTGCACATTTCAACAAGTGTGTTGACTCAGTAATTCAGTAAAAGCTGAGTGTTACTTACAGGCTGACTCATTTTGCTAATAGGCAATTATCTTTAGAGATGATTTTGAATACATTACCAAACTGAGCTGGTTGTAAGGAGAGTGTCAGAAACATTATGAAAACTGTTCTGAAATGAATATTTCTAATGATAAGGACATAATTTATTTCTGAATTGATGTTGAGTCTGTAATGATTGGTGATCTTGGAAGTAGGTGCAAGCAGGGTGGCTTTTAAAAGTTTTATCATAAGACTACAAAATACTAAGACAAAATACAAATAAAAGAAATAAACATGGAACTTACCGAAAAAAAACCCAAAGAATGCAGCATAGAGATGGAAACTAAGACGATACGTGAAACTCCCATGGAGACCATACACAAAACAAAGACCAGACACAAGACTACCAAGCACAAGGGCTTATAAGGGAGAAAAGACAAGATACACCTGGGCAAGGGAGGAGTCAGTAAATGAGGACCAGGTTAACAGGGAGGAGCTAAGGCGGGACTAGGTCAGGGCTAAGGCAACAACAGACAGGAAAACATGGCAACAGAACACATGGCAAAATAAACACAGACCAGAGTAATTGAACACAAGACAGACATGAATCATGACAGTACCTTACAGAGTCAGAGTGAGTGGCTTAATTCAATGAAGCATGTGATCTGTGAATAAGAGATTTGTCCTCATAAATGAATGAGGCATTGTATAAGCTGATGCCTGTTTGACTAAGAAGATTATTTGTCTATTTTACAGATAGAAATAAATCTTTAACTCTTAAAAGTTATAATGCAAAAATAAAAACAAAGTGATATGAGTTAATATTGTCATTTACACCTGGTTTTCTATACTTAGAAGTTGCTGTTTTGTTTGTAGAAAGAATTGCAAATGTGAACTCCCTGATGTATGCTTAATATTATGGGCAGCTTTGTCCTCAAAGTTAAGAGGCATGAGCCATTTCTCTGCATAGTAATAGCAATATAAATCTAATTTACAGCATTTTGGACAGACCTTCCCAGTATCTAATAATATGCATTGGACTTTTACGTGAAAGTCTGGAATGCAAAGTAGATTTTTTTTCTTTCATTTACCTAAGAAAAAGAAGAAAAACACTGTGACTTCTTTTTAAAATTGGTATTGCATCTCACTGCAAACAGGACTTATTCCAAAAGCAGAATGCCCTGATTCTCACTAGGTACTTGATGATATGATCAGTAAAAGCTGTTCTCTTGGACCTGAATGTTTACTGAATGTGCAGCTTTACAAAGACCAACCTGGCAAAACTAAGCACTGCCAACTTGTGTTCAAGTTCTCAGAATGCTTGGAAAGCTGACAACTGTCTCTTGCTAAAGGGAGTAGGCTGATGAGTTATTCTTTGAGGCATTTTACATTTACATTTACATTTATAGCATTTGGCAGATGCTTGTGCCCAGAGACACTTACGTACATGGTGCTTTCTTGTCTACAAAGAAAATGTCTTATACCAGTAAACCTAGACTCAAGATTATACCTGAGCTCATGCAAAACCTTAATGTAATTTTTTTTTCGTAAGGTAAGTAGTAAGTTTGTTAGTTCTGTAGTTATGGTCCTAAATACTCTGTGAAGAGGTGAGTCTTTAGTCATCATTTGAAGACAGTGAGGGACTCTGCAGTTCTGTTAGGGGAAGTTCATTCCACTACTTGGTAAGACTGAGAAGAGCCTAGATTTCTGTCTTCGATTCTTGAGACAGGGGGGTGTCCAGTCGGGCTGCAGATGATGATCTTAGAGGACGAGCTGTTATCTGTGGTTTGATCATTGCAGATAGGTTAGCAGGAGCTGGACCATTTTTGGCTTTGTAGGCCAGCATCTGTCTTTTGAATCTGATGGAGGCAGGTACAGGAAGCCACTGAAGGGTTCTCAGCAGTGGGGTGGTAGAATTGTGTGAAAATTTAGGTGTATTAAAGACCAGACGTGCTGCTGCATTCTGAATTAGCTGTAAAGGTTGTGTGGCCTTCAGAGGAAGACCAGCAAGAACTGCAGTAGTCCAGTCTTGACATGACAAGTGACTTGATGAGAATTTGAGTAGTGTCAGTGGTGAGGAAGGGACGAATTTTCCTGATGTTGTGTGGCATCGATTCCTCCTGTATTAAGGAGTACCTGAAGCAAAGGCTGCGCAATACGGTTAGAATCTAAGTTGAGGATTCACCTGAATATCTCTAATCACATTATATATTCATATAATAGCACATAGCAACTTAGTAAATGATAAATTAAGAGGGTACATGATACAAAGATATATGATGAGAATATGTTCCTGCTAAACAATATGAAATTAAGAAATTACCTCCCTCTCCCTTGTGACATTATTAGGTCTGATGACCCTCATTCACATACTGAGGAATTTAAATGTAAAACAGCAGTGCATTGATATGCTACATCATTTGTAATTTATGAGTGCTTTGGAGAGGGGGTTACATAACAATGCTTCATAAGAACCACTTTTGAATAACGTTTGAAAAAAGATATTTGAATGTCAAGAACCTTTAAAATGTTCAAAGGCACTTTTACACAATGTGTACACTTTATACTGTAAGGTTTCTTATAAGTTGTTTACTTTAAAAAGGATCTATACACTTTTACACATGTCTACAAACTCATTTAAAAACATGACTTTCCAAAAGTGACTAATTGAAAAATTTTTCTTGCATGTGAAATATTTTTATTTTTTAACATCCTTATGATGAATGCAATGTTACAGCTATGGAACATAATGTATCCTACTTTTTCAGAGTAAAGCTTAATGCAAATGCAAGACTAAGGTGGGAACTGTCTCAAGACCCACACCCGGCCCTAATCAGGGTCATGTGTTCTGTGTTAGCCAATGGACAATTGGGGTTACTTAGCCGAGGGCAGCCAGATGGAGGACGCGAAGCCAACTTGTTGTCAGTACTGAGCGTTTTGTATTCGGATAGTTATTGAAGGACTTGGGAATTGTTGTTTGACCACATTTTGGATTGCCCCCTAGGTTTTGTTCACCTGCCTGTTTTACTAATAAACAGTAAAACTGACCTGCACTGGTGTCCTGCTACTTCCATTCATGACAGATGGCTTCGCCCGCGAAGGACGCCGTTGGTCACCCCGACACCCTCGCACCCAGCGCTTTGGAGATCCACCAAGCTGTGGTTAACCAGGGCAGGCTGTTCGGGGAATACCAGCAGGCAACGCACGACCTGACCACCAGCCTGGGTGAGCTTAATTGAGCCTTGAAACGGCGGTCTGCACACCACTGGTACAGCCGGGTCCAGCCTGCAAGCCACTGGGGCAGCCGGGTCCAGCCTGCATGCCACTGGGGCAGCCGGGTCCAGCCTGCACACTGCTGGGAGAACCGGGTCTAGCCTGTATGCTGCTGGGAGAGCCGGGTCCAGCCTGCATGCAGCTGAGGAAGCCTAAGGGTCTTCCCAGCATAACCCTGAAGTTTCAGGGTCCCACCCCCATGGCGCTGAAGCCGCCTTGTCCCTCGACGATACTTCAGCTCCACTGCCTCCGCCTTGCTCCACCTTGACATCGCCGTTGTCACCTGGTCCCGACCTGACACTGCTGCCGCCGCCAGCTTGCCGAGCTCCGACCAGACGTCGCCTACTGCGCCATCTGCCGCTATGGCATCAGTAGCTGCATCTTGCTCCTCCCGGACATAGCTGGTGCGTCCTTGCTCCCCCCGGACATTGCAGGTGCCTTCTTGCTCCCCCCGGATTTCACCGGCACCCCCTGTTTCCCCCCGGATGTTGCTGACGTCGACTGGCTCTACCTCCGCAATGCCCCTTTAAGACTGAGGTGGGAACTGTCTCCATCTGGTGGTCAAAGCAGGTAGCCCCGAGACCAACACCCGGCCCTAATCAGGGTCAGGTGATCTGGGTTAGCCGGCTGACAATTGGGGTTACTTAGCAGAGGGCAGCCAGATGGAGGACGCGAAGCCAACATGTTGTCTTATGGACAGTGCTGAGTGTTTCATATTCGGATAGTTATTAAAGGACTTGGGAATTGTTGTTTGACCACGTTTGGATTGCCCCCTAGGTTTTGTTCACCCGCCTGATTTAATAATAAACAGTAAAACTGACCTGCATTGGTGTCCTGCTACTTCCTTTCATGACAGCAAGAGAACATTCAGACAGGAGGAGGTAAAGCATTCCTCTCCATGAGATCAAAAACAATGAAAAAATAACAAATGGGAAACATAAAAATTAAGATAACAATGTAAGATGATGCATAAAATTAAATAAGAGAAAATATTTACTTAAAATATGAAACAGCTGAGGACACTGATTATGGGAAAGGGTTATGAACAAAATCCAAGTGGACATAACGCATACTCCCAGGACTCCCAGATGAGATATTGTATGGCAATGGGATCTTCATGTTTAAGGACAAATAAACATTTGGATGGAGTTAGGGAAAAACAAGGGAGACACACAAGAGATATGGGTGGAACCCTGCAATAAACAAACCTTGCTTTTTTCCATGTAGTTAAGAGTTTACTGATTAATGTATGGTTTTGCAAATATGAAGGTGACTTGCTAATTCCAGTGAAACAGCTTTTATCTTCCTTGCATCCACTTTCCTGTGAGCAGTTAATACTGAGTCAGAATTATTTTTTTGAAGTCACACTGTTCACTGCTGTTATGATATCTTAGGCATTGTTGGATATAAATGTATAAAAAAATAAAGTAAAATAAAATAATATCTCTTCTTTGTCTCATCTTAACTGTCCTTTGCTTTATGCTGGGGCGTTTTCACTTTGTCTTTGCCTATGCCATTTTTCCACCAGAAGACAAAGGGTTTCTTTATGTTCCTAAATCTTCTTTCCAAAAATAAGCATACAAATATTAATTAGGGACAGTTGAAAATATGCAATTATGGGTTATCTGGTTGGAAGAAGATCCAATGCACATGCACAGAGAAACATACTGATCTCTTTTGTACATATGTAGACCTTAATGATGAAATAAGTGCACAGCTTTATAACAGAGTCACCTAAAAGGTTGTAAAAAGTCATCCACCTAACTGCTGAAAGGAAACGTGCTGGTGTTTATGAAATGTCACTGCCAATTTCTTGTGAGCTTATACAGTCAATGGTTCACCTCCTTTACAGTAGCCACTCACTCTTGTTTGTACAGCTCCTGGAATCTTGTTACAGTGAGGGCTCTTGAGGGGAACTGGAGCTTCCTGCTTTGCTGTTACTTTTATTAGTTTGCTGCTTGTTGTTAAATCTGCAAGCACTGTCTAGTGGTTTCTAGAGAGTCCAAGAGAGCACAATTGGTATTATTATCCTAGCTAGTGGGTGGTATTGTAGACATCTGTATTAGGAGAAAAATCAAAATGTACAACACAGCAAAAATATAAAAGATCTTTCTTCTTTCCACAAGACGATATTGTGCATACAACAATAACTTTCCACCAAATATCTCAGTTTCTACTGAGAAACATGGCAATGTCCTGCTCACCTCAGCAAGCTACAAGGGAAAAATTATATGACATTATAACATGCTTTTGTTATCGGTGGTGATAACTGCAACGCATAAGGGCTAACAGAGATAAAAACAAGCATGTAATTGCAAAAGGATATTCTGCAGACTTTAAGATAGGGCACCTCAATGTGGATGATAATGATAACGGAGTCCAGCTTCTATCATGCAGATCGAAGTGATGACTCATCCGTGTCAAGCAGCACCATGCACAGTACATGCAAATGGAATGGAGGTGGTCTTGTAGAGCATATACAGGGAATCTGGATGGAATGCCACAGGAAAGGATATTGATGAATAAACAAATGCTTTTTAAGCAGCTCTTCCAGAATGTGATCATGTACCAGATTTATGGTCATTGACTAGCCTTGACCCTTCATAACCTGCAGACTTTGTATGAATTACAGGATTTTAAATATTTAGGAATTACTTTACAAGCTATGATTTATTTTGCAATGACAATGAAAAATCTAGTAGGAGTGTTTAAGTTATGAAAAATACAACATCCTTTTTAAACAAATGCTTTGAATAAGAGAGTAGAGAGAGTAATTTCTGAAAGACCAGTGAAGGTGGTTTTAGTTATGTGGAGTAAAGGCAGGGGTCAAAAATACTAACCATTTTTTGTAAGATCTGTACATTCCTTAAGTGTTACTTAAGCTGAATTTTTGCATTTTAAAATTTTTTTACACATTTACAGCCATAACCTTAACACCACTCATTGGTAAAATTACTCACACTGAGTATCTAGTTGTTTCATTACACTGGCACCAGGCAGTGAGTAGGATATAACAGCCAGCAAGTGAACAGTCAGTTCTTGAAACTGATGTGCTGGAAGCAGAAAAATGGGTAAGGATCTCAGCCACAATGGCAATGACAAGGGTCTTATTGTGATGGTTAGATGACAGAGAGTCAAAGCATCTCCAAAACAGCAGGTCTTGTGAAATGTTTCAGGTATACAATGGTTAGTATCTACCCAAAATGATTCAAGGAAGGAAATCGGTGACAGGGTCATGGGCACCCAAGGCTCTCTTATGAAGGATAGCCCATCTGGTCTGATTGCACAGAGGAGCTACTGTGATTTAAAAAATGAATGCTGACTCTTATAGAAAGGTGCCAGAACACACACAGTCAGAGCTGTTTCAGCAGCATGAGGGGGACCACAATATTAGGCAGGTGGTGTTAATGTTAATATTTCTGAAAGGAAAATGTACATTTGTATTTATAACACTGAAGTGTATTTTTAATTTTTTTTTCTTTCTCACAAATCAGTCACATTCCCCATTTATTTATTTTATTAAGAATAAATATGTATTATTAAATTGATATTTTACTTTTGGATACTAGTATATGTTTAAAATACAATATTGTGTGTTAGGTTTCTCCTAAGGCAGTGTTGTTTCTCTCCTGAGGCTCAGTATTGCAGTGATATTTCCACAGCTAAATAAAGAGAGTATAAGGCCTTGAGAGGCTTACTGGTTTGTAAAACAGAAATTCAACATATCACCATTCACTGTATTAACCGAGTTCAACCGATCTATTCATTTTTAAATGACATTAAATGTCAGTTTCTCTGTTCACTGTTCACTGATTTTAAAAGGAACCATAAAGGCTCTGGGCAACATGATGCTTTATGTCTGTAATAAGTTAAAATGTGTAACATCAGACACCATAAAACTTAGTGTTTATTTATTCTCATAATTTAAGTACAGGAAAAAATGTAATACAACAAGCTGTGGTTCTGACTGCATTTCCGCACAAAAGCTTGAATGACTTTAAGAGACATCAACACATCACTTAATTTTTTTTAAGTCTATGAGCTGTTGTATGAGCTGGAGCTTACTGTCAATTTTGTTGCAATTATTTAGAGTAAAAAAGAAGTAAACCTGGTTTATGTAAGATGTAAAAATAAATTCACAAAACAATCAAATCATACTTTTTTTTCATATTTGTCATATTTGAAGTTAAATGCAACTTTAAGTTGACCTGCTTAAGTTTCCTGCAATTTCTAATAGAGTGAAGTATCTCACCCCACAGTCAAGTTTTCAGATTTTAAATTTCACTGTAAATTCACATTTACATTAACAGTTTGCTTGCCTGCCTTTCACACCAATAAACCTAAGCCTTATTTAAGAGCTGCTTTTCAACCTTCTCAGATCACACAGAGTTTTGTTTTTTTTAATGTATGTTCCTAGTTGTGAATTTTTTTGTTAGTTTAAGACATGGAGTTTTTCTAAGTGCTCTTTGAAGAGGTGGGTCATTATTCAGCGTTTGAGGGTCACTGGTTCAAATCCTAGACCAGTACAATTACTACTAAGGTACCTGTGAGCAAGGTATCATATTTAAGCACCTGTGTATGATCAGGGGTGTTTGGCAGCAAATGCAGGCAGGACGATCGTGAAAGGCAAGAGAATTTATTTAACACAAACTTAAAAGACAGACACAAGACCCACGAAGACAACTGACTGAACTTAAACACTCTCCACCCAACACACCACACAACACCCGGTGAAATAGTGCTGAGGGTAAACACAAAGTCCACATCAGTGCCCATAAAGTCTGTGTGTACATAAATGGTGATGGCCCGGGCTGTGGAACCCGTAGCCCGGGCTGCGCAACCTACGTCCCGCGGACGTTACTCGTGCCGAGCCTGCTCTTTTACCCAGCTTCACCCCTGAAGTCCTGGGGAGTGGGGCCTCCGGGGTCGACCTCGGTGACCCGGAAGTGTCTGTATGCAGGCTCAGCGTGACTGCTCCTGCAGTGTGCACGCTGGGCACTGCTGCCCCTGCAGAGTACAGACTGGACCTGGCTCTGCCAGTGGCATGCAGGCTGGACCCGGCCGACCCAGCGGTGTGCAGGCTGGACCCGGCTGACCCAGTGGCGTGCAGGCTGGACCCGGTTGACCCAGCGCCGGTTGACCCAGCGCCATGCAGGCACCCAGCGCCACTGGGTCACCCGGCTGACCCAGTGGCGTGCAGGGTGGACCCGGCTGACCCAGCGGCATGCAGTTCTAGAGATTAAAATACAGAAAATATAACATTATTACTACATGCCTAATAAATAACATAAGATAAGATAAGATAGGATAAGAAGAACTTTACTAATCTTGAGGGAAAATCCTGTTGCCAAAACACCACTGACTGTGGTGCACCAGTTCACCGGTTGTCCTTCCTTTGGACAAAATGACGTGATCCCTGTGCTTGCTCATTTTCTTCCTCTAACACATGAAATTCAAGATCTGGCTGTTAACTTGCTGTCTAATGTATCTTACTCCTTGACAGGTGCCACTCTAACAAGCCAACAAGAAATCAGGTGTTTTTTAATATCACATCAGTGGTCCTAATCTTATTGTTGATTGGCGTATAGTAAATACAATAATAAATAAATAAGACTTAAATCTAACAATAAATAATATATACACACTATATTAAATATGTTAAATATTAAATATTAACAAGACAAAATACAGAAATGTATGTAAATGTATGTAAAAACAGAAATAAATGTAAAGAAGCATATTGCATACTAGGGACATGCACAAATAGCATGCTTGTGTTAAGGCAGCTATCAATGAATGTATCAACCTTATAAAATTTACTAGCAGAAAATAAGAATACATGTATATACCCCATTTCCAAAATGCAAAAGATTACAGTAAAATAATAAAAAATCTGTGGTTTGTTAATACATGTGAACCTTTATTTAACTGACAAAACAACTAGGTTTACCACTGTATTGCACCACTTTTCCCTTTAATAACACTTTTTAATCCTTTTGGAACTCAGCCCATGGTTGCTGTTGTCTGATTCTTCTCTTCATGATGTGCCACACATTTTCAGTAGAAGCAGATCTGCACACAAATTGTGACTACAAAGCCACACTGTTGTGGCGCACGCAGAATAACCGGCTGGAAATAAACATGGATGTCCTGGGAAAAGACATTGCTTTGAACAAGCTGAAATGTGGACTCATCTGACCACAGCACACGGTTCCACAATCTTGGTCCATCTGAAATAAGATTGGGCTTAGAAAACTTGATGGAGTTCATGTTTGGTGTCCTCATTGTGTAATACAGTTTCAAGTTGCATTCTATAAGTAGCTAGACTGTGTTAAGTGAAAATTAGCCTTCTTAATTTGGAGATTTTTCAAACCATTGTTACTTGAACATTCTGTGCACTTTTCTTTTGACTGTTTTAACTTTTGTTGAGTGTGTTGCAGCATCTCATTTTAATTTTTACATTTAATAAAATAAAAATAAATTAAATTGTTGTTTACAAACTATTAAGTTAGTTAATAAAACTAAATTGAATTCTTTGAATTATTTTCTCTATACTATTGCCATTAAATAAATGTTCTTGTGAGCTTTTTGCTTTTACTGCATTTTGGAAAATATCCCAATATGGAAATGGGGTTTGTATTGTATGTAGTGAAAAGTTATTTAGGGAACCAAAGTTATCCTTTTATGGCATTGTAAAAATAAACAATCATTTGAAAAGAGGCATGTTTGGTAGTACATATAAAGCAGACATGACCTTGGAATAGAGCATTTTAGTGGTCCCAGCCTCCAAAACACCTGATCAGGTGTTGTGGGACAGAGACTAGTGGAGGACAGTGGGTCTCCAAGACAGGAATAGAACACCAGTATTCTACACAATCTGTTTGAAACTGTATTAAACATTAATAGATCTCATCCATCCATCCATTTTCTAAACCGCTTTTTCCATTTTGGGTCGCAGGAGCCAATACTAGCTGACTATTGGCACAAGGCAGGGTACCCAGGACAGGAGACCAACCTGTTGCATTAAGAGATTCCTAAAGGAAAAATATTTCTGAATCTTGCAAGAGTTTTGGGTGAAAGTTGGAAGTGAGGATTATGCATTTAACTTGCAGTTTTACCTTTCTGTCCAAATTCAATATGGACACATTTATTGCAGTTAGAATGCTTGACTTTTGTCAGAACGAGCAGCCGCGTACTTTGATAAGAAATAGGATTATAGTCTCTCACTAACTACTGTTCATTTGGTACATCGTATTTCACTTTCTTGGGCTCAGCCCTTGCTGACAGACACAGCGGTTGAAGTGTTTAAGTGATTGCATTTATTATCAAGGTTATCTGGCTGAGTGTCTGGAGTCTGAATGTTTAACATTGTCCATTGGTGTTCAAATGGAAATTCCCACTATGCATCACAGAATCCCACTTTGCTGTTGAGCTGTTCACACAAGTGATTACTTGTATCTGCCACTTTGCTCATTTGTTTATTCATGCCCCAAGGTTGCTGTTATCATCATATAGAGATGTAATTCATAATAACTTGCTAATTACTTTGTTTCTCCTCAGTGAGCAGCAGAAGACAGGGGAGATTTTGTGATGCTTTTTGTTGAAGGAGATTGAAAACATGGTCTGAAAACTGTCGACTCTCCACCAACAACAGAACATTTGTAGACCTCAGCTGATACTCATTGGAAGCTCAATGAGACAAGCTGTACACACAAGTTGTGTCATTGTTTGACATCCAATAAAAATTCACATTTTAGGGCAATGTGATTAATTGCATAATGTTGTGTAAATAACTGAAATTATTCACAATTTGTTCAAATTTGACCCTAAATAAAGATTTTGTAGCATGTGTAAAGTGGTGCATCAAAATTGCAAAAAAGTTGGGACACTGTGTACAATATAAATAAAAACAGAACTTTATTCACAGTAGAACACAGAACATTTTGCATGTTTAAACTGAGTAAATGTACCATTTTAAGAAATTTGATGCCATCAACACATTTAAAAAACATTGGGACAGAGCCATGTTTACCACTTTATAGCATCCCCTCTTCATTTAACAACAGTCCATAAACATCCATATGTTGCTCTAAAACCTGTATATCAGTTATCTTTCAACAGCCTTTCCACATGGGCAGGCTAACAATTCCATAGGCACTGATGCACCTCCATACATTCAGAGATGCAGGCTGGGAACTGGGTGCAAAACTGTTCAGAACAGTTTTCCACTTTGCCTTAGTCCATTTTGGCCAAAAAAAGACAGCTTTCTGAATTATGTCCACAATTGCCTTTTTTTTTGCATGACATAGCTTTAACCTGGATTTGTGACAATGATTACTGGAAGTGTTCCTGAGTTCATGGAACATTTTACACAGCATCTCAACTTTTTGGAATTTGGGTTGTATGTGAGTGGACAAAAACTTCTTTTTTTAGAACATATTTATTAATTTATGCATCTTCTAAGTTACGTCTTCCATTTCGGGTCACAGGGAAGCTGGAGCCAGTCCCAGCCAACTACAGGCCCAAGGCAGGGTACACCCAGGACAGTAGGCCAACCCATCACTGGGCAACACATAGACAGACAACCATTCACACACACACTCTTAACTACCTACTCACGCCAATTTAGAGTATTCAGTCAACCTATTACACGCCTTTGGACAGTGGGAGAAAATAGGGGGCACCCACAGGAGAGCTTGCAAACTCCCCACAGAAAGGCACCTGTGGTGTGAGGTCATTGCTAACCATTGGAACACAGTTCCAGCCTATAATGTATTTATTCCTTTCTTTAATTTTTATGAATGCAAAACTCACTGAACATTTTGTATCACCAACATCCAGTGAGAGCATCAGTTTTTGCCTTTCCCACCCAGTGTCTATAATGCATATAACTCTCTGCCTCATGATTCATATATATACACTTAAGCATTCAAATGTACTTTTAAGTTCTCAAGGTTCTATATATTTACCATTAGGACTGTTAAAGAACCATTTTAAAAAGGTGTATACAGATGGAGCTTTGACCAGTTCAGTTAGTCCAAAATCATGTGAATACAGACTCAAACACAAATCTTTCATTCATTATGTAACAAACTGCGTCATTATCTAAATTCAAATAATTATGCAAATCTTATGTAGAGCAAAATGGCACTAACACAACCTCAAAGCCTTCAATTAATAATAAAAATGTGCCCACCTCAGTGTACCTCAGGTCCACTTCAGTGTAAGGGTAACATGGGTATAACACTGCAGGTGTGAGCTACATGTTGGTTTTTGCTATATGCACCCAGATGCAAACATGGCTGAAGCATGATTTTTCACACATTGCCATCTTCAGATTTTGCAAAAATGGACAACCCAGAGAAGCTTGTGTAGAATGAGAGGAACTCAGCTGTGTGCTTCTTCCGCAAACAGAAGGAGGATCATTTTTTGTCAAAGGAGGCATTTTTTTTTTGCCAAATATAAGCGGAACAGACGGCCTGGGGCTATGCTTTCTACTCAAGCCTCCTCAGAGTCATGGCAGCCCTCGGAAGTAGATGTGCCCATGCTTACAATGAGGTTTGGATTAGAGGGTAAATGGTAAAGAACTCTTGTAATATTGGTGGTGTGTGGGGTGGGGGGCTAAGAATACCAAAGGCAAAGAGGACACTACACTGTCAAATATATATTAGCAATTACCAAAATCCTTCAAATAAGGTGTAAATATCTAATATGTTATTTTGATATTGTTGTAAGAATATTATTACATTCTTTCACTTGTTTCTAGATATTATTTGATTGTTTTAAGTCATTTTGCCTAGAGAAAAGAATCATATTAAATAATTTTGATAATTTTGACATAACAGATAATGTTCTTTTATGAAGAATAAGAAATGTTTGGAACAAGGAAGATTATCAGCCATTGGAATTAGACACTAAAACAAAAAAAGTGGAAATACACTGTCAGTGGAAAGCTGGTTGGACCCCCTTCCCTCTGATGTAAGACTGAATGATGGCGCAATGTTAGACGTATACGCTGTTAGAGTAGCTCGCTATCTGTTAACAGTACCCCCTGGGCACTGCACCTTACACAAGTGAAATAATTTTAGTAATTATAATATATACATATTATCTACATTAAAAAAATCTCTATACTGGAGCATTTAAATATTTAAAATGATTTCCTTCAGTTGCAGTTAAACAAATGAATATGTGATCTTAAGAAAGAACACGAACAGACTTATTAATATGTTTCTTTTGTAGTGAGTAATATATTATCTCTGAGCCTACTGCGAGAGAGAACAAGAAGAGTATACCAAAAGAGAGCAATGAATCTTTTACTCTGTGTGGTGTGGTAACCAATCTAGTTGGCATGCATGGGGTGGGATGGATTGTCCATGATGCTGAGAAGTTTATGTACAAAACTAGTGCACAAGCCTAATCATGCAGTCTGTGGTCCATGTTCATTGAAAAACAGAATATATTTTACTTTTACATACATACACATTCACATTCTTATGATGGATTGTGCAAAATCTTAGAGGATCATGCAAAAAGTGGGTGGGCATATTATTCAAGTGATTGATTATATATTCTGCTTAATTTGCTAAAGTTTAAGCAATTGAGCTATGCATTTTATTTCAGAATGGCTGTCTCTCCAGGGGGGTGGGCACAGAGAGGGAGGGGGTACTCACCTCTTAGATTTCATCCCTCACAATGAGTTGTGCAGGCGTTTGTCACCTTGAACTCTGTAATTGGGTGTTAAAGAGCTGATTGTCAGGTAGGGCCTCTGAGGATCCTTCAAGCTGTACAAAGCTTAGATGAAGTCAAGCTTGTAGCTAATCACCCTCTCAGCACAGTGACTAACTTCTTGTCGATGATGCAAGCAGAATGAGCTGTACTGTAATGAGAACACGCTCACTAATATATAGCTTTCTTTACAATGGTGAAAACTATTTCACATACTGCAGGTGGTAATCCACACAAACCTAAAGATCTCTTTACATCCAGGGGATGAAACAGGTAGCTGTTTATGCAATACACCCCTTTAATTTTGCTTTTAAAATATGTATAAAATATGCATATAGCATGACACCTCTGTTAGGACCTTGACCTGAAGGTCGCAGGTTTAAGTCCCAACCTGGGCACCATTGAGATTCTCTTGAGCAAGGTACCATCCTGCTATAATAAGTGTGTTCACAATAAGAAATAGTCACTTACACTTCACTTCACTTCTTCACTCTTTTGTTGGTTAATGTATCTATTTATATGCATACACATACTGTATATTGATTTCTTAATGATTAAATTATTAATCCACCAGAGACTGGAATTGGAAGTGATGGTGTTAGGTAAAATACAATATATTAAAAAAGAGGAGTCAGGGGGTTCTATAGATATATAATAGTTTCTTTATACTCACACATCTTATTTACAAAATGGTTACTCTATGGAAGTGGCTACCAACCCTACTCCTAGAGATCCCCCTAGAGATGTGTTTAATCAAGAACTGGATGTGAATTCTTCAGAAAGATAGATCACCAGGAACAGGGATGGTGGCCTTTCTTCTACAGCACTGCGCAAAGAACTCTTTTTGGGCATCTTCATGTTTAATAATGTAAGCCCATTCCAGCCCATGAAAGAGGTAATAATTATAATACCTATTTAATCACAACAGGTATTGTGGATCAGGAAAACCTGAAAACTCATTGCCATTAGAGAATCACTGGTTTACCATATGTTTTGTATAGCAGAGAATATTATTTTACCTGTGTGCTTTTTTAGGTAATTAAATATGTGAATAAGCTGTAAACTAAAAAAAAATATATATATGAAACTTCACGACAAATACCTTTTTGTATACATAAATTGTAGTGTCTTTGGTGACATGCAAGACTGTGGGAACATGAAGATTATGAGTGGACTCAGGTGCATCCAAAGTCAGGCTGTTTCCTTCAAGAAACTGTGGAGATAATGAGATGTGAAGGCGACAATGGCTTGAACTCTTGTGATTGCAGTTTGTTGAAGAGGTGATTGGTAGGTAAGATCTGTGAAGATCCTTCCAGCTGGACAAGTACAAAGCCCCTGTGGAGTCAAGCTGCTACCCAATCACCCTCTCAGCAGAGTGACTAACACTTTGGAGATGGTGGAAGCGGGGTGAACCATACTGTGATGGAGATAATGGAAATACACACTTACCAGAGTGGAAATGGGCGACTAGGAAAACTTAAAGGTGGTAGCACTAATGTACAAACAGTTTTTGATAAACACACACACAATGACTGCATGAAAGTTCAAAGTTGTGGTCCACTGAATAGCTGAATTCCATCTTATGAAGAACATGCTCTGTAATGTTAATGTGCAATTTCAAGGTTTTATGAAGCAGAAGAACAAATATGTGTGTAATCTTAAACTTACCAACCCTCTTGACTGGATAGCTGCATTCATTGACTTCGCCTGCTACTCTTCAAGAGTCATAAGTCTTTTATTTTCTTTTATTTGTAGATTTATTTTATCCATTGTCTTTTTCATTGTCTTTTTAGGGCAGCGGTGGCCTAGTGGTTAGGACGCTGCCTTTGGGACCGGAAGGTCGCAGGTTCGAGTCCCAGCCCGGGCACTACTGAG